>JARHVA010001886.1:2110000-2270000 GCA_037957365.1 Torreya grandis
GCCTTTGTAACCAAAAGAATGTAACTTACACAAATAAAATTGGATGAGCCATAGACTTATCTATCTAGATTTATCAAACACTCAGAAAAAGTAGTGTAACAATAATGATGTAAAATGTTATACAAGGATTTACCTTGAGCACTAAATATTGAAATTCCTTCATTAATATTGGAAAAATAACAATTAAAACAAGATAATTAAATTGAGAATTAACTTAGGCTAGCCAATAACTAACCTGGATAAACAACTACTCTAGTCATTTTACATAAACATAAATTTTTAATCTCTAACTCTATCCTAATATAATATGATTCATCAACTTGTATCAACCTTCCTCATCTAGTTGTTCTTCAGTAAAACCATTCTTGAGACAATTGTTAAATTTAATCACTTGTTGATTTATTTAGTTTTCATAATCCCTTTGGAATCACTATACCAAAAGAATTTAGAATGATAGCGTCTAGGATTTGGGGGTTGATAACATTACCTCTTATGTTTAAATCAACATAGGTAACTTGAAATAACAAAAACATGATCATTTATTATTTTTAATAACTCCTTTCTAAATTAAATTTATTCAAATTTTTGTTGTTGTTCTAACTTTTAATCTATGAAGTCACTCCAGAAATAGGCTCTAATTAATAAAATAACTAAAGATTTTTTGAAACTAAAAATTATAAGATATAGAATTATATCATGGAAATTAGGATATATAACCATTATTTTCATATTCCATCCCAATGATTTTTAGTAGATATATTTCTATAGGCTTTTGGTAATTTTCTACACTTGATTTTCTATTTCAACTTGCAAATTCATTTCAATTTTGAGTTACCAAAAATAATTATAAGAATCTTTAAGTGAAACTGGTGATTAGTAGATATAAATTTTACCTTTAAATTAATACATAAAATTTTATTTAACAATTTATAATGCTTTTACTATTTTTAGTGAATCATTTCCATACATAGTTTATTCATGAAATTGCTTAGCATAATAGTTTTATGCATTGAAACCTATTTGGAATGTTGAGTTATTTTATAGTTTTAATTATTAATAATTATTTTTATAGGTTCATATTATTATATAATATATAATAACTTTCAAAAATACTTTTGACCTTGTGGGGGTATTTTATCCATCACCATTTTATAGGTAATTTAATGAGATTATAACTTGATTGTGAGGTTAACTAGTCAAGTATGGATGCATCATGGTTGGGTAATTCCACTTTTAAATGAATGGTTTAACTTGATTAGTGTAATCATGGGTTATATTTGAATTTATTTGAAGTTATACTAATTAAAATCTTATTTATTTACTTATTTTTAATGCGCTTACATTTGTAGTGGCAAAAACAAGGTGTTAACAAGTCATTGATGGATCTTGTCCCATACCATTTGGGCCAAGCTTTAGTAATGGTTTATTTATTATAATCTATAATTTATATACATTTAATATCTAATTTGAGTATATTATTGTATAGCAATTTTGGTGTAGTCAACATAACTTAGTCGTTTATTTAATGTAAAACACCTTTATCTATTTTTTTTCTAAAATAGAAGGTGAGTGTATACATTGAATATAACATACCTAAAATGTGTTTTTATACTTTTAAGGTTTCATTATATTTAACATGTGAGTTTATAAGATGTGTGTAATTCACATTCTTGAGTGTGGTTACATAAATAGATGGAGTATTTGCTCATGTAGAGTTAGGGTTGCATAAGAGAAAGAAAAAAAATAGTAGTGTATTTTTGGGTTTCATTTGGGTAAAATTTTGGGTGTTACATAGCTCACTTAAGTTGTGCCTCTCTTGTTTTCTATTACACCCCTTCCATAATTCACTTAGGTACCTATGGCTTTAGCTATATACAACATCCTCATGTCTTAATTTACCTCCATTAAGACCAATCCATATATAGGGATCCCTAAAACTCACCTCTAGTCTTTAGGATATTATATAATTTATCTCGTGGTCCCCCAAATGTTAAATACATAATAAAATACTACTATGGGACCTACACCAACTCAAATATTTGTGGCCCCAATATTTATAACACTAGTGGGAATGGTGGCTCCCATTTTGGCAAACCCATTTGATCCCTCCTTAGGTTCAATCACCTATAGGTGATCTCACTTCAATAGTCTCAATCATGACCCCAGACATTAGGGCACTCATGCACATAATTTACTTATATTTGGATAGCACAATGGTACCTATAGTCACTCTATAGACACCCTAGTCTATTTTAACCACCATTTCCCCTACTCTTATGGCATAAGATAATCTAGATTAAATGCCCAAGAATAAATAAAAGGTAACTCCATCTAAACATTATACTTATTCCCCTATTGTTCCCCTTGTCCCTCTTTGGTCTCTCCTTTCCATCTACCTCAGTGCCCAAGGATTTGGATTTAACCAACTAGTTTCCTCATTCTTATTCAATACCCCTCTCCCTAGTGTCATAAACCCATAGGTTAATTTAAACCAAATCCAATGGCATTCCCATATGTTCTCATGGTCTTCCTCATTCATCCTTTCCCCTTTTTACCCCATGCCTCCTCCTCTTCCATTTCTCTCTTTCATCCTTCCATTTTATTCATCCATTCCTCCTCTTCTTGTGCCTCCACCTTCCACCTCCATCTATACCACTCCACCTTCATCCTCTTCTACCTTAGGAGTTACCATAGAATCATAAGGACCTAAGATGTTATTACAAGGTGATTCAAAGGTCTAATGGGAGTTTAATAGGGAGTCTAGTAACAAGAAGAAGATTATTACACAAAGATTCACTCAAAATGGAAACCTAGTGGTATTGAAGACTAAACATGACCTTTTATCCCTCACCAAAGTGAGGACATCCAATAGAGAAGATAAGGTGGATAAAGACCTGATATACTCATGACATGTCCAAAAAACCTATGGAGGACATGATGAAACATTTTTGTGTTCTCAAATCACAAGTGTGGAGGTTATTCCCTACATGTCTAGCTGGAAGGGGTGCTTGATGCCTTGACATAGTTATTCAAATATCTAAGGAAGGTCACCTAGGCCTTGTTCATAGGAATAAATCACTTGTAGTACACCCAATATTATTTTGACTAAGTATTTAAAATGGACAATAAGTTTAGGAGAATTACAATGATAATAAGTATAAACAAGTTCCCAAAGTTAAAACTAATGCCTTTGGTTGACTTGGGTATCTACCAAACTTACACTAGGAACATTAGAAAATCTCTAGAGGAGTGGTTGGTGGTGAATCAGGTAGTAATTTGTCCCTTGGAAAAGAGTAAATAATAGATGTTAGCCTACTTTTTGGAAGTCAACATCATAGTGTTTTTTCATTTAGATGGTACCTTGCTTAACATGGAAGAATTCAGTGGCCACTTGGCTCAAATTGACTAATCCATGCACACAATGGTGGATAAATCTAATAATCATAAGGAAAAATAATTCTTAGAGTTGTATACTTAATCCACTATCAACATCAACTAGGTGTCTGAGGTGAAGGTCTCCTTGGAAGTCCTGCTCAAGTCTCACGAGTGGTTACTATCTTAGTTTGGGGATATATTTTATGGGCATTTATGAAATCAAATAAGTTGGACTAGGAATTCAAATTGGTGGTAGATGTATTTTTAGCCAAGGATTCAAAACCTAAATAACTATAAGGTGGTTCTTCTATATATCCTTATAATATCACTTTAGTGGGTCTCAAGGCATCTTTTGAAGAGTGGGGAATCCTTTTTTTTGAGTCATTATAGTTATAACAACTTTAGGTGGCCATCATGGCCAAGGATGGGAATCTCATGTTACTTTGGTATGAGGCCCATATTTATCTATAAAATATAGATTGATTTATCTTTATAATGGTCAAAAAAAATTATGTAAATAAAATCTATTGAAATGAATGCAAAATTCCTACTTTATATGAACTAGTTTATTTGTCTAGGAATGTGATCCATTATCTTCCAAATTTGAATGAATTATTATTTTAGAGAACTAATATTGTGCTCTATCACCAATAATGACTTTAGTAGTTATAATGTGCTATTTTATTATATTTTTTTATGATTTATTTTTGTTTCTTTTGTAACACACATAATTTGTGTGCTTGGACCTAAAAATATTTGTGAATATTATGTGTGTAATTTTACTACAAGCTCATCTATGTGTTTATTTTTAGTGGAAAATTCAAAAATTAAGAATTCCCATTTTTTTTAATTATAATATTTCCCTATGTGACGATGAGTTTGATCCCCTTGTGAAACTTGGCACATGATGGTGTAAATGTGGTTTGGCACATAACTTGATTATTGAAGCATTAACATCTTCTCAAGCTAGGAAACATCCTTTTCTACCCTACCTTACTCTCCCCATTTTATGTTTATTTTAAGAGGTAATCAAGTACATCCCATTTATTTATAAATGGGTTAATTAAATCCAATAGTGTTTAAGATTATAATTGGTTAGACGAGGTGAAGGTTGGAACCTATTTGTCAAGCTAAGTACTAGATCCCCAGTTGTACAATTGCACCTCTCAGAGACTCATTTCAAGAAGGATATATCATAGAGCATAATACCTGTAGTGTATTTCATTGGTTAATCTTAAATAAATCCTAAAATGGGAGGATTAAAGCCTCTTATTGTCCTAAATTTCACTCTAGACACTTAATCTCATATGTGTCTTAGGGATAGATTTTGGATCAAACAACAAGGATGTTTATACATGGATGAAAAATCAATGCCCTAAAATAATCTAATTATCCCTAAAAATGATGTAGAATGCCAAAGTTTATCCCAAAAGATCATATAATGTCTAAATTATTCCTCAAAATCATGTAGAATATGTCTCAATCTACTCAATTTGACCCATTTTAAAATATAATATGTCTAATAGTGCTTTATTTGACATGTCTAAATATTTTAAATAAGACCATTGTATGCCTCATTTTTGATATAAGTGATGAATCTTGCTTATCATTAATATAAAAAAAAAGTTATGCATATCATGTGTTATATATTAAATTATAATCACGTAAAGTATATGTATGAGCATGGTAATATATATTATCATATAAATATTTTGAACATTGTAAACATGTAATCTAAGGCAAAGGTAGTTTTTTATAGTTGAACAAAAAATATGATCATGATAATTTATTTGAAAATAGTTTTAGCCATAGCTAGATATGTCAATTAAGCATGCGGTAATTACAATTGTACTAGATACATGATATAAATCTTGGCAATAATAAAAAAAATAAAACATAGTAACAACCAATTAATCCATATAAATATATGTAAACATGCACCTATAGGAAATATCATAATGAATAACTCATAAGCACACCAAGATATAATATGTGACTCAAATTTTAAATAACAAATACATGACATGGCTATGATATGGAATATAGGATCCTATGACACAACTGACACATGACATGATAATACATAATTAATTTACCCACAAAAAATAGAACATGGAAATGATCAAGTAGTGTCACAATCAGTAACATAAAACAAACATGATGTAAGAAATGTTAGTATCCATAATAAATAAATGTCACCATCTAGTATATCAAATAAAAATATCCATATAAAGTAACACTATAATAACTATGAACAAAATCAATTCATGTTTAAAAATTCTAATTAGATAATTATGGTCAATGGAATGGCATATAAATATGTAAATTGAAAAGTGTACTAAGATTCCTCTAGCATGGGCATGCCCCTAATTATGGAAATTATGTTCATGGGTATGATAAATTTTCTTCATATATATGTCCATGTTGCATATGTAACTTGTATGTCCTACATCTAACTCATGTATATCATGAAAACCATCTGTATATAAAATGGATATTTAATTCACCATGTTTATGGGAAATGGCATTAGGAAGCTAAGTTCACCATTAAATTAATCCATGTATAATCTCTAGTTTTTTATTTTTGAATATTTGAATGATTTTTAATTTTTTTAAATATTTTATTTTATACACTTTTTGAAATAGTTAAATGAATAAGCATTCAAAAAATTAATCAAGGCTAGGAGAAAGTTTTATAAATAGAAGAGTATAAGGGATATAAATAGTCAATATCATGAGTCTATTCATAGTGTACAGTAAATTTAGTATAAAATAAATCTAAATAAAGATATTGGTATTTCTTCACTATATAATAAATTCATGTTTGAAAGTAATATATGATAGAACTCATGATAGGCACATGCCACTAGTGGGCAAGAGTTAATGTGTGAATGTCATAAAGTGTGTCATAAAGTGTAACAAGAGTTAATGTTATGACATAAGGATAAATGGGAAAATAGTATGCCACATATAGGTGTAACATGATTAAAATAATGGTAACTAAAATTAGACTGTTGTAAATATGTAGATGCATATGTCATCATAGTATTGGGATAAGTAATAAAGAATAAATGGAAAGTGAAACATCATAATGAAAATAAATAAATGGGATAGAATAATGATCAAGTAAAATATATATAGACATGTACATAAATTAAAATGGTAAAAAATAATAATTAAACTCAAGAGAGGGTGATCAGTCAAGTAAATTATAAGATTTAGTGTATAAGAAACTTTGTCTAAGATAACCTAAGATCTTATTAATAGGATGCTCAAGTGGAGTTCCTATATCAATCGGTGTAAATGTCATATGTTTTTAGTGAGGAGTAACTTGTAGCCTAATCACATTTCAATTTTATAACATTGAATCACTACATATGTCCTAATGACTATGCCATGAATTCATCACATTCAACAACATCAAATGATATGAATAAATATTTTGGTTTAACTATCATATGTTGAATTAACTAATTTATATCATGAGTTTATGAATTAAATGTATGTACACTTGAGTTTTAAATGATATGAAAGTCAATGGTTGTATTTATTTTAGATATTTCTCATGGATCTTTTTGATATAATTTATTGCTTGATGCTCAATCCTCAATAGAATTTTGAGATTCTTATTTTTCTTACATTTCATGTATAGTATGATTATGCAATAATTGCTTATATTCCTCATTTAATTATGGTTTAATTTGATTTATTATCCATATTTATCACTTTAAGATGTAATTATATCCATAAAATGTATTTTTTTCATGTTGTCTTTCAAATGTCTTATCTCACTTAAGAGTGATCAAATATCCTTGGAAGTTATGTGACATAATCCTAAAAACACAATCTAATGTTGCTTATATTCATTGTAACCATGGTTTTATAAGTAAAAAAATAAATTTTAACATGGTATGTACTATAAAAAAATATTTCAATTATATTAGGCCCAAAAAAATAAAATAAAAATCAATATGCTCTAATGAACCCTCATAGATATTCATATGTTATAACTCAATTTCACAATGGCCTAATTATTTAAGCAAATAAATTATGTATGTATCATATTGTATTGTATTTTTAATCATAATTATTTGTCTACATTCACCTTCTATGAAATCTTGGATGACCATTAGTTCCTTAGAAACTACTGAGGATACATTAACTTTCATAAATTGTGAAATGGATAAAGGTGGAGAAATTAGATTACTTAGTAACTAATTAGATTTATCAAATGTGATAACACAATTATCTATGATTTCCTTGATTTTTTACTTTAATTCAAAACCTTTAGCATATTTATTCACATTGATTCTATGATATTTACTTAATGACCTTACACTCACTTGTGTTAAACATTATGTAGGTCAAAATCAAATAGAAGTCAAGTAACATTCAAAGGATGACACTTGATTTTTTATTAAGCCTAATTTTTTTTATAAGTTAAGTACTAATAGTAGGGGTAGAGATTGTATGCAATGGGAAATGTAGAAGATGTAAAAATCAATCCTATCTTAGAGAATATAGATATTATTTACACTTCTGATTGGGGATACATTATATAATTAGGGTCATGACCAATATGGATCCGCTAGACTTAGCCAAGGGATCACTTACCATAATAACATCACTAGGGAGGGTTATAAAGCCTCTAGTAAAGAAAAATTATGAAATAAACCTAATTATGTCCTATGTTTACATATTCACTAAACTAATAAGAATTAAATCAAAATCGAATCTAGTGTTCACCAAAGCTTGTTGCATAAAGTGGAGTTAATAAACATTACAATTAAACATGCATAGAAGACATATACTCACATCAATGTATATATAATCCCAATACATGGAATAAAAGTTTAAATGAATATATATCTACTCTTACAAAGGAGAAACAAAGTTATTAATACTTACCTTTGAAGATGAACCTGCTAAGCCTCAATCTCTCCCATGGCCAAGGTGATTTGCAAGAGGTTGTTGTGGTATTTGAAGATGAAAAGGATAAATAATATATTAATTACATAGCCTATCAATTCATCTAAAATATTTCTCCACAAAAGTTTCATATCTCTAAATAAAGTATGAAAACCTAAGCTTTCTCCTCAATTAGAATGGTGGATAAGTAGATGCATAATATATCTTACTTATTCTTCTCTTCTATTAGAAATGGTGAAATGAATATGTTTATATAGGTGGATTTAACCATAAACCCTTCTGAAACTTAAGACCAACAAGGTTGACCTAGTTTACCTAGTATTGTAATTGAAAAAAAACATACTAGGTTATGAACTAGGTCAGCCATAGGCTGACCTAGTCCCGAATAATCTTTGTTAATAACAATACAAGGTCGATATGACTAACTATGTCATTTAAATTACCAAGAAGGGGTTTTAGTTTAGGTAAGGGTTAATTAAGGTGAAAACTAACTAGAAGAGGGTGAAACATATGAGGCAAAACTTAGGGTAATCATTTTAAGAGACAAGTGTGTAGATAACAAGTGGAAAAAAGGGACAACAATCCTATAAAACACCAACGGTTTTCCCACCCCTTTCTCGATGCATCCCTTAGGGTGTGCACTTAGAGATATTGAGACTCAATTGGTTCCTACAAGATAATTATCATCAATAAATAGTAAATTTTGAAAATATTATGTATACATATGCCCCACTCAAATCTCATCACACATCATGTAGGTGCGATATGGGATGGTGCTTTAGAAAAAGAACATCATGACATCTAATGTTGAAGTTGAATAAAGTAAAATAAGGAGTAAATAAAATAAATGAAATGACAAAATTTAAAAACACATACATTTACTTATCTTAGTGTTATAAATAAAGAATGAGATGTGAGAAATGTAAAGGTGTCTAATATGAGGAACATTAGGTGAATTTGTAGAGATTAACACAAAAGAGAAAAAAAAATCTAAATGTTCACAACATGTACATATAATAGAGGAAAAGATTATCTATGACATTAGGATTTGAGAAAATTTTATGGTTTGGAAAAAGAGTTAGTATAAATAAAGATATGAGTAAAATAAGAAATTTGATGGTAAATATTTGAAAGGTAAATGATTTAGAATAGTAAATATATATAGGGTGAGAAAGAATTCATTTGGTATCATTTACTATTCTAATAAAATAAGAGCTCTAATAGACCAAGTGAGAGACCCAGATAGCCAAGATGGTGGGGAGATGACAACTAAGATGGGGAGGATGCATAGGGGCCACATTAGGTGCAACATAAGTAAGCAATTGAAAATTTCAAATTTTTTAATATTTTTATTTAAAATTGAGTTATTTATCAAAATTGGACGATTAGAAAAAATCTAGACACTAAAATGAACCTTAAGAAAATTTTAGGTGTACTAGGGGTCAATTAGAGTATTGGGTAGGAAGGATTTAAACTAATAAATGCTTAAGGTATTTATGAAAATGAGTCATATAATCATTATACTAAAATAACAAGGTCAACCTAGTTGGTAGAATACAAGAAAAACTAGTTGGATGACTTAGTAATAAGTGGTTGACTTAGTTGGTTAGGTTAATTTGGTTGAAATTAAAGCAAACCAGTTTGTTTTTATGAAATTTGTAATAATGTATTTTAATTATGGATGACATGGAGATCTAATACATCCTTTATTGTTTTATATTTTGGAGAGGTGCTAGAGATTTTAGTGATTGATCAATGCCTCATGGTTACATAATTTGTTTGAGAAGTTGAAAAATGTGGATAGAGAGAGATTGGTTGCATTAGGATTGGGATACATCATGGAGATGAGATGAATCCCATTGAGTGATGATCTTTCTATCATGTTATTTTAAGCATGGGAATAGTTGACCAACACTTTTCAATGGGTGGTGGATGGGGATATCATAAAGGTAGGTACCATACTAGATGATGTCTATATATTTATTAGACTACATATAAAAGGGACACCAGTGATCATAGGGATACCAAATGATTTAGAGAGATGAGTACTATCCAAGTGGGTGATGTGCTAAGATAGGATCTACCTACATTTGAGGGTGATATTTTTTTAATGTATATATTTCATAGATTATGGATATTCAGAATGTTATGATTAAACTTGTGAAAATATAAGTGTTGTGTCATAACTTGGATGGTAGGATACTGCTATAAATGATATCCTTGTGCCATTCCATGTTGGATTAGGGGGCACTCTATGATTTTGAGTCAACCATATGGGTCTAGTTCATGCATGATATGTATTGGATGTTATCTAGAGGGAAGAAGACCAAGGGACTAGTGGTGTTATTGAGTGCATGGATATATGAGAGGTTTCTAATGTATTGGCTAGTTGGGTTATCCTATGTGATCGGTGATAGGTTACCTTGGTTTTTTATATGGAGACAAGACCAAGTAGTAAAGTCCATGTCCCATGTGTTAGTATTGTGTGGTAGCCTTATGCACATATTTATAATATTTGGCCCAATTGGATGAACTTGTGCAAATCACATGCCACTATATCTAGTGGGTAGATCCATAGCTAGTGGCATGCTTATAAGGATAATTAGGGATCCTATAGTAGTTCTCAAATTATAGATACGACATGTGAGTTAGTTAAGGGGGATAGGGAGAGGAGGAGTGCTAGTCGAGAGACTAGAGATTAGGCTATGGCATATGAGATCATGGACTGGTCGAGAATGATAACTAATAGTTAGAGGAGGAGCGGACATGGATTTGTATGTAGGATTGAAATAGGTACCATAATAGGCACTATAGTAGGAGGAATATTGAAAACTTTGGGCACAGCACCAATGGATATTCCATTAGTGGGATCAATCATAGATGAGATTGGTCATGTAGAATAACTTGAAACTTAGGCTAGGGTAGAGCTAGTCAATAGAGGCACCACTGAGGAAAGGCCTATAACATGAATGGGTGGTAATTCTTGGATTTTATTTGATAGGGAGGCATCTTATGGATGAGGTTCTTAGGGGATGGGTTGATGGAGAGATCATGCTCAATAGATGAACATATGAGAAGATGGTGGTTAGTGACATCGAGATACGTAAAAATATTATAATTTTTACTATTTGAGGTGAAATATTAGTTGGATATGATTTTAGATAAATATATATATTTTGAGATATGTGTGTTATATGATATAAATCTAGAGTGTGGCTTTTTATAGAACCTATGATGGAGGAGACTAGATGGGGATTCATAGTCATGGAAGCACACCATGACATTTTGGATGGAATGTTGGCACCATATGACCCCACCACATTGTATGATCATGTGGTACCATCTACCTTAGCTAAGGCATGCTGATTTATACTAGTGAGGGAGGATGTGAGGTAGATAAAAACATACATAGATGGATTAAATCCACCAATAGGGGTGGGAGTGGAAGAGGTATATGCCTAGTAGGCCCTAGCTCAAGAGAGAGATGCACACATGGCTACCATGATCCAATTGGGATAGGTTCAAGCCTAGGTGGCCAACCTATAAGGATAGGTATAAGGGTTGAGATATCAAACAACCTCAACACAATGTACTGTGTAGAGGGGATGGTCTAAGGCATCTATGGGCAACATGTCTCAACCATGAGATAGGAATGATAGAGCCCAACCATAGAGCTAGAACAATGTATTTTTGTATTTTTTATAAAAACACATGATAGATAGAGATGTTTTATTTTAACAATTGAATTTTAGTCTCTTGAGTTATATTTTAGTTGTGGTTGTTAATGCATGGATGTGTTTCATTATATCACATGTATTTTTATTTTGTTGTATATGTCATAATAAATATATGTGGAGTGTTTTCTTTTCTAGCATTATGTAGTACACATTCATAGTTAAAATGAAACAGGTAAAAAGGATTTGGAAAAGTTTAAGTAATCATAAAAAAATGTAGTACACATTATTTCATGATGAGAAATGTGTAATAACAAAATATGACTAATTATAATATACTAAAAAGTGGTAAACAAGATGGAAAAATGTTTTTAAACCATGAAAAAGATTGGCACCAAATTAAAAAAAAGTAAAATCACACTAAATCACATTGGGAAGTATAAAAATAATGTACTAAAATGGAAAGCATGTGAAATAAAAATGGTAGAAAAACAAATCAATTAAGCCAATCAATCATACTAAATCACGTTGGGAAGTATAAAAGAGAAATAAAATTGGCAAAATGGTCTTAAATTAATCACACTAATTCAAGTTGGGAAGTATGAAAAACTTAAGAAAAATGGTTGGATTCTTACATGCAATCTGAAAATAAGAAGATAAAAGTGAAACATTAATAAATTAATCATAACACATACTAAATAAAGATGGGAATCATGTCCATGTCCTATAAAATTCATAATCAATCACATCTTAACTCATATTTGACACATGTAATTTGGTTGTGACTTGGGTATTAGAAAATTTTGTGAGGAATGCTAGGTCCTGTCCATGGTCTTCTACTGATACTCACAAAGAAAACACTAATGAGGTGGAAACAATGTTAAATGGGAAATATGGTAAAAAGGGGATGCTTGGAATGGTAATGTGAAAATTTTGTAATTTGTGAGGAAGGCCTAGTCCTTTCCATGGTCTTACACTGCAACTCGCAAATGGAATCCCTAGGGGGAGTGATCAATGAAAAAAACAAGTTTACTCAAGGAGAAATATTAGGGTTGTAGGTAATGAAAAATGGAATGTAAGAAACATAATGTAGTTATATTATGAGAAGACCTTAGGAAACCTAAGGCATACTAAGGACATATAAAGACACTAAGAGACTAGTGACCATCAATATACAAAGGATACTTGTTCACTATAGGCACAAAGATATGTATGCAAATAAGTGTGGTACTAAGATCAAATCATTTTTGTTGTTTTGAAAACTAAAATTAAAATAAACATGTCTTCCCATAATGTGTTCCTCATTCCTCAAGACCCCTTACAGAGCCATCAGTCTACTGTGAAGATTGGGTACTGGCATGAGAAAGTAGGTAGCACTAAAATATTTTTCTATTCACATTTTCCAATCTACTAGCCTATGACACCCCAATGGACCTTGAATCTATCATGAGGCCAAATGTGGAGTTTAATATTAAATTATTAAAAAGGATATGTTCTTAGAATCACAACTTTTAGTCAAAAAATGATTTAACTTTTGGAAATTTTGATAGTTTCTTTTTAGATAATTGCCTTTTGTTAAATGATTTGGATTTTTAATTTTTATGGATTTTAAGATTCCTCCTCCACATGTATCTAGAATGACCAATCATGATATATAAATTGATACACATGAATGAGATTTATGATTTGGCTAAAGGAAGCTAAGTATCCAAAGACATGACTAACTAAAACACTTAGGCCTAACTATGGACCAACATGTTATCTCATGTCTCAACCATTTGCATGTTTGGTTTTTGAAACGAAATAAGGGGAATAAGGGGAGATCCAAGGTGGACTATTAAAAAGAGATTATAATAAGATGAGTTATTTGCTAACTGATCACATTGTAAATAAGGAATGACTAAAGGGAGAAAATTTTGTATAACCAAGTCAAAATAATAATTATCCTTATTTATAGAGATAAGATAGCAAACAATCATGAAAGAGAACAAGATAGCCATATAAAAGGAACTCATGAAGAATAAGTATGTAATCATGAACAAGAATCTATAAGAGAACATAAGGATAATAATGACATCATTAGCAACATATAGTTTGAAACAAAAGTCATCATGTAAGATAGATAAAAAATTGACACAATGTCAAATGATATAAGATAGATAAATGTAAAGTTGGAGCACATGTCTAATCCAAATGACAAAAGAAATGAAATAACACCATGTTTATGTGCATAAATACTAATATATTTGTTTGCATCACATTATCTATAACATCTCATAAGTCTTTATGAAGATGAACATGGATTACTGTAACCAAATTCTTATTGATCTTTAGGGAAAGTTGAGAAAATACTTTGCATCAAATCTCCTTGACAAAAAAGGTAGGAATGCCTTAAGGATCATACTGATGATGGATACCATATAGGGGATGCTCAACATAAGTAATTATAGTGTAATATATGGGATATGAAGGGGTCACCAATGAAAAATGGACCACAAGTGAAGGAGTCACCAGTGGATAAGTGGCCATTAGGGAAGGAGGATCCATGGGTGAGGAAATCATAGGTGGAGAAGGGACCATAGGTGAAGGGTCCATAGGGGAAGAAGGGGGAGCCTAATTATGAGGGTGACTTATGGTAAGAAGGGAAATATTTTTAGGAATGGTCATAAGGTGATCCTTGAGATGTTGTTGAAGGATGAAATAATGACCAGTGTGATGAGTATGACATTGGTGCCAGAGATAATATACCTCTCCATATTTTGGAAAATATTTAGGTAATACTTTTAGTGGAGGTATAGTCTTGCTTATGGGCTAAGTAATGGTGGGACACAAGGTATATATATATTATTTTATTTTAAAACAATGCATAAATGAATGATTATTTATTCCATAAAAGTAATAAATATGCTTGTTAGTAGAGTTTATAGGTGTACTAACAAAAGGAGTGGAAATGGAAGTTGGGGAAGGTTGGTGTAATGAATAGTCTTTAGTCTAATGATAAAAAACTTTATGAATGTTTTAGATTATGATAAAAGTAGGTTTTGAAGGGACCCAAAACCCTTTAATAGAATCAAAAAAGATAAAGCATTAACAACCACTAGGAAAAGCAGTCCTGAAACCTACTGAAGAGCATCATCAAAATCAGGTTTTACAGGGACCTGAAACCACAAACATAGTCCAATAAAAGTACCCAAGTTTTACAAGGACCTGGAACCTGAAATAAATTTTAAGACCAAGAACCAAGAAATAGGACCAAAAACAAGAAGCAGTTATAGTAACTAGCAATAAGGACCTGAAGAAGAACAAAACCAACAAAACAGACCCTAAGATTCTATTGCAGTTCCATGATCATCTTGACAGCCTCCTTCCCAATCATAGAAGTATCCTGGATGGAGTTAGTAGCTGAAGTAGCAGCAGCTTGCAATGACTTCTTACTAAAAATTTGCCTTGTCCTCTTACTTGGACCCTCCAAGGATATTATTTCTTCATTTACTCTTTTACCAAGGTTAGCTATAGCAGCACAAATGGTTGATGTTACCTGCTCCATCTTTGTTCCACTTTCCTTAATGAGCATTCTAAGATTATGCTCATAGTATTTAAGTTTTTTTGGGATATCTCCCATTTGTACCTCTAAGTGGTTGATTATGGCCTGATCAGCATCCTGATTGTGTTGCATTGTTTTCACTTTCTTCTTTAGCCCCATTATTTCATTATAGATCCAAGAATCAACTTGGAGAATAGAGTCGACATTGAACTTGGTAGAATGCAAGAAGGAAAGCTTGGTTTCCCTCTACGGAGAGTCACAAATGTCTTCTATAATCTCATGTGAAGGGGAATCAACCTTTTCAATTTGTTCATCCCTATCCATCAGTTCCTCCTCTCTAGTCTCAACAGGGTCTTCATGCTGAACAGGGTCCTCCTTTTCTTAACTTTATGAATGTTACAACATGATTGATTGAACCATTTGATAGGAAAAAGAGCAAGCTTCATTAAAGGTAACAAACCATCATGAAGGGAAGGTGGGGCTAGTGGAGAGACTAGGTGAGGCTCAACTAAAGGATAAATAAGATATGAAACTAGAAGAAACTAAGCTATATATGAAGGGGTGGGATGCATAAAAGGTTGAAGGATAGTTACAAACATCTTAGGGATAGTTCAGATAAAGGGGTCCTAGTATCTATAAAACCTATAGGGACCAGTCATAACATAATTAATGAGCATACTCCTATGAGTCTATTAAGAAACTAGAGGTGTGTGCACCATATCTACCCTATGAAAAAGGGGAAAAATGTAAAAATCAAGAATTATATAGGATGAAATGATAGTGAATAATTTTAGAATTTTGGGATTTAAAAAAAACCTCCTAAGAATGTATCATCTAAAGTATATCCATCATCATAGTTAGGTGTATGAAGATCAATGGCATAAGTAGGGATAACCTTGTCATCTAATGTGGTGTGATGAATGGAGTGTTGAGTCTTAGTTAAGACAATTGGTATATCATCACTAAGTGGTTGATAGGAATGTGGTTTTAGAGAAGGGGGAAGCTAAGAACTAAGATGAGGTGAGAGATCTAAGTTTTTAATCTTGAGATTGATCTCATTAGGCTCATAGTCATCAAAATATAGGAGTTTATGTGGTGCATTATTGATGATTTTTGGGTGACCATTATAACCTCAAGTGGAGTTGATAGGAAAGTTAAACCATTAAGATTCACAAAATGTATTTTTTTTAAGGGTTTAAGGGTAAGAATCTTTAATATGCCTAAATCTTGGAATAATTTAAAATTCCAGGGTTAGTGTCACCTTGAATCCTATAGATGGCTCCATTGTGAGAAAATTTGACACATTGGCAAATAGAAGAGGCAAATTCTCTCATGTGATGAGTCTAAGTCCTACCAAGTAAAATGTTATAATATTGAGGAAATTTGAATACATTCACCTTCACTCATATGGTGATAGGTGGGATGATGATAGGGAGCCACACATAGCCTATGGGAGGCATTTTCCTTTGGTAATAGCCTTGACACATGCTTCATGTGGACTTAAGATTACATTTAGAATATCCAAGGGTTTTAATAAAATTGAGAGAGTCAACACAAGTGTCTAAACCCTCATCAATCAAGGTACACTCAACTTAGATATCACCCATTTGGACACTAATAAAAAGAGGAGGATCATCTACATAATCTCATTAGGGATCATAGAAGCAATGGGTAATTTGATGGAAAAAGAAGTGTCTATTATTTCATCAATGTATATGGACATCTATTTGTACTATTATAAAATTATATCTTCTAATCTAGATAAGGTGGATTTGCATCCTTCTAGGGGAGGACAAAGAATGTTCATTTTGAACAAGAATTGCATAAGATGATTATAATGACATAGAGAGGTCCACATGAGTTCAATAAATTGGATTTTAGATGGGATATTAGTAAGCTCTATAATAGGATCCCACTCATCATAACCCATAAGAAGACTATTAGAAAGAGGTGCATAGTATTAAAGGAGGTCATATAAAAGAGGAGATAAAGTTCATGTGAATTTATTTTGATAAGATGCATAAGGTTTAATTGGAGGAATTATTTTTTATTTCTTGAGAAGATGGGGTAGTTAATGTAGGGTTATTTTGAGATAAATTGAAATAAGTGTTGATAGAAGTTTGAGTATCATTAGTGATAGGTAAAGAGGTTTGAAGAGTGGTATAAATGGTATGAGAAGTGTTATCCAAGGGACGTGTTATAATTATTTCATCAAAAGATATAATAACTTCTTATCCCAACTCTGTTAAGTGAGTTGGGGAAGAGTCTTGGATAACACAAAAAGAGTTATATGATTGAGGAGTGTGGATGGGATGAGGTTCAATGAAGGAAACCACCCATTAAATATTAGTCATATTGACCACATTATCTACAATATTTGGGTCAATAATACTATAAACATTATTGGTATAAGGAGTGGGCTTGTCTTGATTATCTTGGTGGTTCAAAAAAGTATCTTTGTAGATGTCCAAATGAGCATTAGCCTAGTTCAAATCTTGAGATTTCATTTGTGTTGCATGGTATTTTAAGTATATTTAGTAGGCTTGTTGACATTTATGAATGATATAATCATGGTCAAAATTGGTACCAAGAAGGAAATACATAGCCAAATTATGAAGTTATCCACAAGTCTTATACGAATGACCCTAACTAGCATGAAACCAACAAAATTTATTGGGATCATACCAAGATTTCATGGGATTAGTGAGATCAAATTATAATGGAAGAGGCCTTGGTAGATGATTTTTTAATTCTGATAAGGATAAAGGTTTATGAAAATTGATGTTATTTGTTCAAGATAAATGAGGATGAGTGATAAAGTTGGGAGGGGAAGCTTGTTTTAGAACCTAGTTGGGAACAATAACTTAAATAGTATGAATGGTATCATAAGATTTTATAAAACCATAATTTTTAGAATTATGATTATTACTTTATATTGACATGTGAATACCCATAGAATGTTGGGATGGCTCAAATTAATTTTTGAGGAAATATTGACACTTTACTTGGTCAATAGCTTCTTCCAAAGTTCATGGTGAGAGAGTCTGAACTTGATATTTCAAATTTAGATAAAGAGTGTTGGTAAATATATGATAAAGGTTATCATATGTCATATTATGTTCAAATTTATTAGACAAGGTCTTCCATTATTTGATGGAATCATGTGTGGTTTCAGTCTCGAGTTGCTTACAATTAATAAAATGGGCCAAAGTATTTTCAAGGAGATCACTAGTTTGAAACTCTTGAAATAGAAAATTAACTAAATCTTCAAAACTAGTGACAAAATGAGAGTTTATTTGGTTATACCAATCTAAATCATCACTCATGAGAGTTTTTTCTAATAGCTTGGTAGCAGAAAACATATTTAATTTGACCCAATCTTTGTATAGATTTCCAAATGTTTTTAAATGGAGAGTAGGATCGATTGACCCATTTTAAGTAAGGGTAGGGGTGATGCCTCCTATATTGATGTGATAAATTTGAGGTGTAATAAGATCATTTATAAGGTTCTTTATTATTTTTTTAATAAGGAGAGGTTGATGGATAATATTACCATGGCAATCCTAAAGAGGAGGTGGGGGAGAATTTTGGTTATGCATTGCCCATGAAATATGTTGAGGATGATTTTGAAGATGGATAAGATGATTTTTCATTTGATTCATTTTATTAGAAATATTAGCTTGGAAATAATTCATTTGATTAAGGTTTTTTAATATAATTTGATGGGTTTGAGTGGTTTTATTAGCATTATGTGAATCATTGGAATTGGTAGTAGTGTCTTGGGTACCACTATAGATGTTAGTAGTATCTTGAGAAGAATTTTTTGGTAAGTGAGACACTAATATCATGATTTGATTGTGTGGAAAAATATGTAATAATAAAGGGATGGGAGGAGGTGGCACTGGAGGCATGATTACCATGGGTAGTAAATGATGAACTAGTGGAAGAATAGAGGAGAGTGAATCTTAGAAGAGGCCCACTAGATATAGAACCAACCATGTTAGTAGATATACTAGGCATGAAGGTGGAGGAAATTAAAGAGGAAGATGTAATGGTATGATAAGGGGTCAATATAGAGTGAAGAGATTGAGAATCAAAGAAACTAGTGTTTTCAAATCCATGTGAGAATATGGGAGTAGGTGAATGTGGATCCTCAACTTGACCACTTATCATGAGATGGTAAATAGTATAAGGATATTTTACTTTTTATTAAAGAAACTTGTTGATGAAAAAGAACATTTTTGGAGTATACTCTAATTTGGGTTGATATTTTAATGAGAAGATAGGGTTTTGAACTAAAGAGGAATGAGGAGTGTAAGTGTTTACTTGCACATTACTTTCATCTAGGGTAAGATCCACAAGCTACTTATGGGAGAACCTATTCGGGTTGGTACATCTCATCATATCTATTTAATTTAACTCAATTTTGTCTTCAAATAGGAATTTCATGATGAGGGAGATATATTAAGGAAGAAAAATTTGATGCACAATCAAAGAGATATGAAGGATACAGAGTAGACTAGGTTGATCTTATTATGTAATATAAGAGGTAGATAAGGGTATAGGGTTGACTAGGTTAACTTAATACTACAAATAGGGTATGAAAATTAGATAATAAGGATGTAAGGTTGACCAAGTTGACTTATAACTTTAATTTAATTGGAAAAAATATTACATAGTCATACAAGTTGACTTTGTATTATAGATAGGGTAGAAATTGAGTTGATAAGGATACATGGTCGACCAAGTTGACTTAGTAATGTAAGTTGACTGGTAAAAAGGAACATAGATTCATATAGGTTAAATCTATATTGAATTCTAGGAGATAAAGTAGGTATAAAGTGATACATAGTTATACAGTTTGACTATGTAGTACTAACAAGGGAAACATAGTTTGTGAGAGACTATATTGGACAAAAATATAGTATACTAAAATAGGATTTTTTTTAAAAATAAAAATAAATAAATGGAAGAAAATACATAAATAATTAGATCAATTTGAGTGTTCCAATATGGTCACACAACATAAAACCTTGCACCAACACTGGCCAATATAAGTTGTTATAATATAATACATAATGATCAGAGAGCAAGCAATCAACTAAAAAGTAAGTGCTAACTAAGTGGTCATATTGAGTGATGTCAAACTATTATAAAGTTTTTTTTTAAGTGTGATAGGGGATTTGGATAAAAATAAGGAAATAAAAATAAATATATGTATGATTTTAGGATATTTAGAATGAGAGGGATCTATGTTGGCAATGGTACTAGATTAGTATTGGGGCCTACCCCCTCAATTCACAATCCTGTAGTGATAAGTGGGTGATTTTCCAATATATTCCATTAACCACATAGTTATAATTGGCCATAAAACCAAGTTGACTTCACCCTTGGTGATGAAATTAAAGTAGGTAGGCCTTGGGAAAATCAATGGTAAATGCATTTTGAATATTGTGTGATTTGGTAGTGTGTGAAAAAAGATAAAAATATTGTAAATAAATGGTAATCTAAAAAACCACATAATTATATAATGTGAGATAATATAATCATGAAAATAACTAAAAGTGAAAGTGTGAATTAACTACTAGCAAATAGTTTTTAATTCCCCAATTTAGAATGGTGCAGAGTCAATTTAGATGACACTATATGCAAATAATATGGATCATAATCAACTAGGTCACTATTATTATACAAAATAAAAAGTATTTAAGAAAAATTTTTACCAAGTTGACTCAATATTTTAAATAGAAGATAGGATATAAAACTGATTCAACTAGGTCAATTTAGTTTGCTATATGGTTGTAGTTTTAAAGACTTCTAACATGCATAAAACATAATTGTAATGAGTACTAAAATGATTGAGATAGAAAGAGAAGAACCTTGGTGGGTTAGATGATGATTAATATTTAAAATTATGTGTTGAACTACCTTGAATGTTATTTTCAAACTCTACAAACTAAATCAATTGGTTTGACCCAGTTATACTAAACCTTGTGTGTTAAAGAAGGATAATATGACTGAGTCAACTTGATTGACCTATTTTGTTAATTTGGATGCTGACTGAGATATTAAGTCAACATGTTCAACCTATTTTGTTAATATAGATGATAAATGAAAGACTAAGCCAACCTATATGACATATTTTATTATCTAGGACTGAAGAAGATTACTGTGTTGATTTGTTCAGTCTAGTAACCTTTATTTGATGAAGACCTACATAGAGATAATAGTCATTTTTATATGATTTTGTGTGGAAACTACACACAAAATTTATAATTGTACCTACTTGTTCGATATAGTATCATAAATATGGAAAAATAATGAAATGATATAAATGAAAGAATGAATTAAAACTGCAAGGGTTAGATTCATATTGGGTTCACTCAAATGTATGTAATTGGAAAAGTAGTAGATCTACAAATCAACCCTAACTCAGAGAAGATATATCCTATTTACACTTTTGATTGGGGATACATTACATAATAAAGTTCATGACCAATATAGATCCACTAAACCTAGCCAAGGGATATGTTACCATAATAAATTCATTAGGGAGGGTTCTAAAGCCTCTAGTCAAGAAAAACTATGCAATAACCCTAATTAGGTCTTATGTTTTCATATTCAAAAAACTAATAACAAGTAAATCAAAATATAATCTAGTGCTCACCAGGGCTTGTGGCACAAAGTGGGGGTAATAAACATCAAAATTAAACATGCATAGAAGACACATACTCATTTCAATGCATATAAAATCCTAATTCATGGAAGAGAAGTACAAATTCATATCTATATGCTCTTACAAAAGAGGAATAAAGTTTTGAATACTTACCTTTGAAGATGAACCCACTAAGCCTCAATCTCTCCCTTAGCTAAGGTTATTTTCAAGAGGTTTTTGTGGTATATAAAGATGACAAGGATAAATTATATTGAAAATACACAACCTATCAATGCATCTAAAAGACTTCTCCACAAGACAAGATCTGTATCTCCAAAGAAAGTATGAAACCCTAGGTTTGCTCCTCAAGTAGAATGGTGGAGAAGCAGATGCATAATATATCTTACTTCTCCTTCTCTTCTCTTAAAAATGGAAAAATGAATGTGTTTATATAGGTAGATCTATCCCTAAACCCTTCTAAAAATTTATGCCGATAAGGTCAACTTGGTCAACCTAGTATTGTAATTGATAAAAGCATACTAGGTTATGGACTAGGTCAGCCATGGTCTGACCTAGTCCCTAATAATATATTGTTTTAGTATTTTCTTGATTTTTCATTGTGATCTAATTAGCTAATAAAAATAAAGTAAATGTAAGGTTTTTAAGATTACCTAGAGATGAAGGTTGGCTGTGCACCATTGATCAAACTTGTGGGAACTCCTCTTTGGTTGGGAAGGAATGACCTACAAATCACACTAACTCACAAAAAATGGATTAATAGAAAAATGAGTGGTTACTTGGTAAGAAACTAGTCCCAAGAATCAATATGCTTCTTTAGGTGGATGTTAGCCCATGTTTAACATTCAGGTTTATAAATAAACATGAAATTACAAAGACATATATGGATAAGATATAAATAGACAATTCTCAAGATATCTAATCTATAGAAAGATTAATATGATCAAATTAGTTATCCAAAAATTTAGTATCAATATCAATGTATTCTTGAATTATAGCCAATTATTCATTAATGCTTTCCTGATTAGGTGTGAAAACCATAGTATAAAGACCTAATTCGAATGCAATGTCACTTTGATCAATAAAAAATGGTTATTAAACAATGGGAAGATCAAATATGATAGAAATATCATGCACTAATCTAGGTAGAGTCATCTACATGTAAAAGACAAGTTTCTAAAAAATAGAATGTAGGTTTTGATAGATTTTTAAGGCTGAGAATGTTATAAAAGTAGATTGCAAGAATGTTTTAAAAGTTTAGCATGGATCGATGTCGATCCTATAGGATTGATATAATTTCAAATGGATTGACATAAATTCTATGTAAAATTCTAAAATTTGAAAATAGACTATAATAATGACCTATATTATTGATAAAATAATTAAAGTTGAATGTAAAAAAGTGATAGACAGATGTAGAAGACTATAGATTCAAAATATGAAATATTTGAAGTGTAATATTAACCTTTATAGCTAAAAACAAACCTAGAAAGATGATTTAAAGAACCTTAAAAATACTTTGATAATATCCAAGTAGAGGTTCCAAAAGATAGTAGGATATTGACAAGGTCCATACATAGGTTGCAATGAGATTTTGATAGAGTTTCAATGTCCAAAAGCATAGTCATCATTCCTCTCGAGCCATAGAGGTTTGTTGTGTATTTATGGATTGACATCGATCTTAGAGAATTGACATTGATTATAGAGGATTGATGTTGATCAGCCCAATTTCATTAAAATTTGGCTTGGGTTGTTTTAAATTGCATGCCAAACTAAGTGAATGTAACACTAAGTTATTTTCTTAGGTTTTTAATGAGGGTAAGCTATTGGAAGGGTTGTTGGGATATTAAATAGGTTTTGTTTTTATTTTTTGTTAGTATTTTATGGTTAGGAATGGTAAAAAGTGGGGTTAATTACTATTTAACTATAGTAATTAAGTCTAATTAACCTATATGGTAAAGGTAAAGGGGTGAGGTGAATGTAATTATTTTAAATAATTACAAATGGGGGGGGCATTATGTTAGAAGTAACATAATAATGTGATGATGCACCAAGTTAATACACAAGGTTGTATAAAACTAGTGTCTACATTTACCCCTTTTTATGGAGTGGTATGTAATAGCGGGTCATGAGACAAAAACTATAAGGTATCTAATGCCCCAAGTTTATTGTGAGAAGGTGTTCCCGCTCAAACCAAGCATTGAGAAGTGAGATGAAATAGATGATGGATTTGAAAAAGATAAAAGGTAAAAAAATAATGGGGTGAGTGGAAATAGACAAATGGGTGATACAAAAAAATAATTTAAAGTGTAGATAGTGCAAAGAAGCTTTAAAATTGCACTTAATGAGATAAAAAGTAATGTAGGTAGTAATGCCCCAAAGACTGAATCGAGTAACAAAATGCCATAGCTAAAATAGTTAGGTGTAAGTAAAGGTGAGTAATGAGAATAAAAGATACGTATAGTAGACCATAACATTTGATGTGCATATGGTGTATGCATTACCTATAAATGAATGTTCACAAGATAAAATATAACCTCAGAATATTATAATGGGAAGATGCTAAAAAGGGGTATGACTTTAAGGAGATTGGGGAATTGGAAAAGGGTCAAAATCCTTAAATCTAAAGTGTAATAGGAGACAAAAATGGGATAGATGAATCAAAGGCAATAATATGAGGCTTGGAATTGAAATTAGAAGCATGTAAAATGGTCCATAAGTGCAAAAAAATTAATAATCTAAGACAATCAACATTGATTTATAATGGATTGATGTCAATTTAGGTGATCAACATTGATTTAGGTGATGGACATCAATCTCGATAATGGCTATATATAGACATCTGACATTTCATAAGTATCATTTAACTATCAATGTGAACAAGAATATGAGAGCAAAATTTGATGTGTGTCAAACTTGCAAATAGATGTGAGAGACTATGAAGGTGAGTAGGAGTGGATGATGATGACTGTGGTATGAGGTAGGTGTTATGTATTTTTGGATAAATTTAGTAATTTTTTTTTAGTTTTTTTACTTTGGCATAATAAATTTGGTATTTTAGGAAAATTATGGGGGGAAAGGTGGGGTAGGTAAATTTTTCATTATTTTTTGTATTTTAGGAATGTACGGCCAAAGGATTCTTTTTTGGTTTTCAAATGGATCTACCACGATCCATAAGGATCATTGTTGATCATGGTCAAATTGATATCAACCCTGAGAGGGTCGATAAAAAGCAAAAAAAAACTTAGGCTTTTGATTAACTAAAAAGATGTTTTTGATAGGCATGAGATCTACTAATGATGATGGATAAGGTCCCTCCACTATTGGTTTAGTTGTAAGAGTTTATGTGTGATGAGGACTGGGCTCATCTCAAGGTGATTGGATTTGGAGGGATTCACCATTACCACTACTTCCATCAAGATATCGGTATGAGAGTGGCATTGATAAAGTAATAGGATTATACCACCAACACTTTTTGGTTATTTATGGGTGAGATGATGATCAATATAGAGGACATCCATTATATTTTCTGAGTATTAATTATAGGTGCTCCTATATATATTATGGATGAGGTAGGGTGAGTGGTGGTGATAGCATGATTATATGATGAGGATGCATTAGACATCAAATTATTTACTAGGGGGTTCTCCTTCTTGCCATTATATGACTAAGATCCTATGGAGAGACTAGTGATGATTATGATAATGTTGACATTGACCTACTAAGTACTACCTAATTCTAGGGGAAGACTTATACCATGGAGTTTTTTATAGGTTATAATAGACATGGTGGAGTTCTAGATAGTTTTTACTTGGGTGCCCACACTATTGGGGTAGATATATAGGGAGTTGTGGAGTTGACTTACTAGATGCTAATCAGGTTTGGACATCACATTTATATTAAATTATTGGGCATATGAGCACATCCATGTGATTCACCCCATAGGTACTCCATGGAATAGATTTGGAGAGATGGTATACAAAATATGTTTCCTTTAGTGGAAGAAAGACCTTATTGTTCCACATGTAGATAGGGTAGTGTAGGATATATCATATTATAGATAGGTGTTCAATGGCTTACAGAGAGGAGATGTTATTTAGAGGCCTTATGTAGACTTCCCAACATGGCCTAGTTCAATGATAGAGATAGGTGATGTTGCTCAAGAGATATGGGTACATGGATGATGGATAGAGTAATTCAAACTATTTTATTTTGATAGAGTCCATCATTATTTTATATTTCTATGAAATGTTCCATTAGCCCTGCACATGTATAGGCAAGAAGATACAGAGCTAGACTAGACTACACTTGACACTATAATTATTTTGATGGGGCTATAGGAGGAGCCCATGGTGAGTAACCTATATGACATTAGGTATATTAATGACTACATAATGTGGTTTATAAATAAGATGGTGAAGAGGTAGGAGAGAGTAGTTATACCATGACATGGGGTGGTTATTGAGGAGGTGAGGGAGGTTGACTAGGAGGTAGAGTAGGAGGCTCTAGATGTGCACATGGAGGATGTACCACTATAAGATGCCCATAAATATGATCCTATGGATATGAATTTAGTTATTATAGAGAGGGATAGTCTAAGGGTCAAGATATAGGAGGCATAGGTAGCTCATGTTACATTACAAGATCAGATTGCCACATTATAAAATGATCTAGAGAGCACAAGAGGTCAGTATGACTAGGCCATATAGGAGTGAGATAGATATAAATTAGAGCTAAAGTAGATGAGGTCTAATTTGGTAGAAACCCACTCTAAACATTGTAGGATCTAGTGGTGTGCCTCTAGATATGGTACCACTCTAGAGGTATAGGGATTTACTTGAAAAAATGTCCTATTATGAGAGGATTGTACAGAGCTGATTATCATATGTGGTTTAGTTTACTTCATATGTGGCTAGTTGTAGTAGATCACACAAGAATCTTGGGTGGTCTAATAGTATAGGGAGTGTGGTGAGATGAGGAAGGGATGATGAGGGAGGTGATAGCATTCACCTTAGTAGGATTGATTGTACTGAGTAGATTATACTGTATGGGTCAAGAGCCCCATTGTATTCATGTTATGACATTTGTACAAACCTTATATATATATATACATATATATATATATATATATATATATATATATATATATATATATAGAGAGAGAGAGAGAGAGAGAGAGAGATTTTATGTTTATGGATGGATCATGTGCATTTGTTTATGGATTTATTAATGGTTATGGATATGTAGATTTAGATGTTTATGTTTTTTTAATTTTGGTTATTGCTATCATGTATGCTATGGATGGATTATATATTTTACATGTTATATCATGAGATGAGTTTTTATTAATGGATTATGGTTAGGGATTATGATACTATTTGATATAGATCATTATTATCATTATAGATGTTTATGGTTTTTAGATGATTGAATGTAAATAAATTATGGATTCTAGATTTATGCTTAATGATGATTATGGATTATAGATATATTTTAATGCTTTATTGTGATGGATTTATGGATTTTAGTGTTTATATATTATGGACTTTCACATCATTAACTTGGACCATGAGCAAAAGAGAACCTCTCATATACATGGCCTATACATCCTTAACTAGATGATAAAAGCTATTGACTCAACCTTGGTTAGCTAGAGAATTAACCTTAGGCAAGGATGATATGATTTTGGTAGGATGGGGGATGGATTTTTTTCTAGAGATAACATTCTTCACCTCATATTTAAAAATTGGTATTTATCTTTCAAAAATCACTTTTATGCCAATGTGTAGACTAATCAATATGGGAAGCCTACAATTAGAAAGATGATCAATATGTGAAGATTTCATGGGATATTGCTTTTGATAATTTATTTTATTGATTTTTTTGATTTTTAAGGGATTTTAAGTGGCATAATTTTGAAAATTGATCAATGCTGGAAGTTTTCTGCTTGGTATCCATCCTTCAAGGGATTGGTCTACATTTTGACATTTTTTCTTAGTTGTCCTTCAAGGGATTAGTTTGTTATTTGCCATTATATTTGATTATAGCTATCTTTCAAGGGATAATTCTATTTATTTAGTCCATTTTTATACTTTAGATTTTTACTACTCACTTGATTTTAGATCCCACAAATAATAATGTAAGGTTTGGCACAAAAGATACCTTAGGATAGTTTCCATGAATTCAAGACATGAGATGATTGTGTTATCTTAGGAAATTAATGAGATTTAAGAAATAAGGGAAATAATGATCTAGGGTTTCTTTCATCACAGGTGAAACTTATCTATGAGAGAATGCCATGTATAGAGATGGGGTATACATATTCAAGGTTAAGGTTATAGTGACTACCAGACAACCACATAACTTTCATATCATTATTTGGTATTTTGGGATAAAGGGATATGATAGTATTTGAGATAAACTAACCAAAATGAGCCAAGATATATTAACTATAGAGAGTACATAGAATCAATTCATTAAGAGGTTCTCATTCTAGTTTACCATTAAGAAAGGCAAAACAATATGCTCCAGATCCATATCTATGGGTAATGATGTATGGTCCAATCCAATTAGGAGCAAATTTACCCATTTTAATTCATTACATATTAGTGACATGTTGATTTTATTTAAGTACAAGGTCTCCAATATTAAATTCTCATTCTCTTATATATTGATTATATGCTCATTTTAGTCATTCTTAATATATATACAAAGGTGATCAAGGGCTATCACATGATGTTCATCTAAGAGTTTGAGATGGGATAAATGCTCCTGATGAAAATCCTCATCATAAATGATATCTTTAAGAGAGACATGAAGAGATGGAATTTGGACTTCTAGTGGAAATACAACTTTCATACCATAGACTATGGAAAAAGGAGTAGCACCTATAGGGGTTCAAATTTTAGTTCAATAAACCCATAAGGTAAAAGGGATGTGAATACACCAGTATTTTTTAGCTTCATTGACACTTTGGTTAGGATTTTTACTAGGGTTTTATTGTATGCTTCTACTTGACCATTGGTCTAGGGATAATAAGGTGAGAAAAAACTTAATTTGATTTTAAATGAGTCACATAGTGCTTGGACTTTCTTATTCTTCACATATTTTCCATTATCTGTTATTATTTTATATAGAATTCAAAAATGAAAAATAATGTTATGGTGGATAAACTCCATAATATTTTCTACCTTGGTTGAATAAGAGGCATAAATTCTACTCACTTGGTGAAGTATTCCATAGTGATAATGATGAAATTGTGATGCTAAGAGGACTTAGAGTTGATTTGCCCTATGAGATTGAGCCCCCATTGGGAGAATGGCTAGAATCCCCTTACTAACTATAATGATTTACTGGGGACATGGGATAAGTTTGCATGTTTTTGAAATTTCACACACTTCTTAATATATGCACAACAATCTTGATTCAGAGTGGGCCAATAGTAGCCTAGACGTAAGATATTTTTAGAAATTGTTTGGCCACTACATGACCTATTATGTACTTGGATTGCTAAGGTAGCTTCATTTTTCTAAAGACAATGAATAAGAATACCATCAAAACCATGCTTATAGAGAACACTCAATATAGTATAGCAGGTAGCTTTTTATTGGAAGACATGCCTAACACCTTTGGATAGATGGGGAGGAGATAGTACTATAGACAAATAGGTAAATTTTATGCATACCATGGCTTCTTTGGGTTTTCCTCTATATTATTGATAGATGAAAGATCAGTTCTTGTATAAGAAGGTTGGTTAACTTGATGTATAAGGATAAATAGCTTGAAATCTTAAGATAAAGATGGGATAAAAAAGGCAAGTGATGCCATAGTATCAATGAATTTATTAGTTGATCTAGGAGTAGTTTGGATGGCATAACATTCAAAAGTAGATAAGAGCTAATCAAAGTCTTATATCTCTAAAATATATCATTCTTACATTGATATATACTAGTAATTTTATTGATCACCAGTTGAAAATCACCATAGATACTAAGGGATCTAACTCCTAATACAAAGGCAATTTGGAGGCCTATGATGAATTCTATGTAGTCAACCATGTTATTGGTGCAATCGAAGTCTAATTTAAGAGATAAAGGCATAGGAATTCCTTCAGGGGGGATTAATATAATTCTTACACTACCTCCCCAATCACATTTGGAACCATCAAAGAATAGAGTCATTTGATATTCTAAGACTAATTGGGAAGTAGATATGATAGATTCATTAGGAAACTCATAATTGATTGGTTGGTTATCACTAAAAGGTGCTTCTGCCAGTTGATCAACAATAATTTGACCTTTAATAGATTTTTGATGGAGAAATTCTTGATCAAATTCAACTAGAATCATAATCCATGAGGCCATTTATTGATTTTGATTATGTTTAGAATGCATGAATTTAAAGGGGTATGTATTCATAATTAAATATATCTTGTGGTTAAGTAGGTAGTGATGAATCTTAGAGGCTATAAGGACCAATGCTAGGCATAACGTTTTGGCATGTGGATAACATGTTTCATATTTTATGAGGGTATGAAATATATAATAAAAAACTTATTCTTTATGATGCTCATCTCTATGAGAAAGCATACACTAAGAACATGATCTATAACTGAGATATAAAGGAAGAAAAGTTACTCTTCCTTAGGTGGAGTGAGGACTAGAGGTGATAGAAGATATTTTTTGAGTAAATTAAAGGCTTATTTAAAATTAAGATCCCACACAAAGTGACTATACTTATTTAATAAATGGTGGAAAGGTTGACACCGATTGGAGAGCTGAGAGATAAAATAATGGATAGACTAGAGCTTGCCTTGTAAACTACATAGTTGCTTAATGTTGGATAGAGGAGGCATTTCTAAAATAGCCTTGATTTTAGTGGGATCCACTTTTATTACATGAATATAAATAATAAAACCTAGGAGTTTACCCATCAAGACACCCAAAATTCACTTTTTTGGATTTATACACACATGATACCGAAGTAGATGATTAAAATTAACCTTAAGTATGGATAGGTGGTCTTTATAGAATTTTGAATTCCTAAGGAGGTCATTTGCATAGTCTTCAATGATTTTGTGGATTATGTCATTAAATATTTAAGTCATGGCCCATTGATAAGTGGTTCTTGTGTTCTTTAGGTTGAAGGGCATAACATGATAACAGAAGGTCCTGCAAGGAGTAATAAATGTAGTCTTATGTTGATCCCTTGGTGCAATAAGTATTTGATTGTAACCAAAAAAACCATCCATAAGAGATAAAATTTCATGGCTAAATGTTAGGTCTAATAATTGATCAATTTTAGGGAGAGGGAAATCATCTTTCAGATAGGCAAGATTTAAATATTGAAAGTCAATATAGATATAGAGTCCCCCTATAGGCTTAGTGACTAGAATGATGTTGGACATCTAATAAGGATAATCAATGGGTTGAATAAAGTTAGTGAATAAAAGGCATTATAGTTACTCTTTTACTAAGAGTGCAATGCAAGGATGCATTTTTTAGAGATTTTGTTTTATTTACTTATCATTAGAAAAGGTAATGATATTATGAATAATGATTGTGGGATCAATACCAAGCATATCACTATAAGACTAGGAAAATGACTCACTACAATTTGATAAAAAAAAGTAGTAAAATCTTGGTTTTATTAAGGAGTTAAGGATTTTATAATTTTAATAATTATATAGGCTTCCTAAGATCCAATATTAATATCAATAGTGGCTTCATTTAATAAGCTAGATGTTTCATATGGAAAGGAATTACGTAAATAAGATTTTTCAACACCCAAATGAGTCAAGATTGACTCATCATATTGACACTAAAGAATAAGGATAGTTAGCATATCAGGTCCTATTAAGTTAGGAAATGCTAAAGGGATGGTTCAAGTCTTTCCATTGTGATAAAAGAGGAGGGGTATATGGAGATCATACTGACTAAAAAATAAAATTAGGAGGGATGGATATAGTGTTACTGGTTGAGGAAGAGGTATCAGTGATAAAGATGACACTTCTTCTTCCAAGAATGTTAGAGGAATGGGTTTGGGAGAAGATTTAGAGTCTTTTTAAAATCATAATCCATGTTTTTCATGTAGTTTTCCAAAATATCCTAATGTGATGTCATGGGGATCCTATTCATATCTACCAATGTTGAAGCCTTTCCAAGCACAATGATAAAGGTAGGTTTATGTGAACTATGGTTTATTGAGAAATGAGAAATTAGCTATGAAGGGTTTAGCATGGGTGTGATTGTTATGTTCTAGGGTAGTTTTATCAATTTCACCATCTATTAAGTGAGTATGTAAGAAAGGTGGCCTAAATGAGATGAGCTCACCTAAGCTAGGTAAATATATGGGTTGTTTGTTAGGATGACCATATTCCCTAGGAGTGGGTAATGTGTTAAGGGTTAATAGTTAGTATTCCCCCATTGAAATATGTTGTATCATGGAATCAATGGACTCATAATCTAGTATTTTTGAAGCAATAATAGTTTTGTTAGTTGAGGCTTGATTAGAATATGAAAATGGGATGGTGTCAAGTGAGGGTATTATGAAATCACTTGGTCAGAAAGTGAAGTTGCATGATTTGAAGGGATGAGGGTCGATAGGGATGATGTGTACCTATCCTTCATGGTCATACATAAGGCATCGATGGACTATAGAGGGTACACATCACATCATGTGAATCCATGGATGTCCTAATAAAATGTTATATTAGAAAGTCCCCTCTATTACATAAAATAATTCATGAAGGTTGTGAGAACCTACACAAATGGGAAGGATGATTGTTCCTACTATGGGTGTTACTGTGTCATTGAACACATAGAGAACTATTGAGGATTAAAAAATAGTGGTTTTTAGTAGTTGTAATTTTTAGAAAGCATGTGAAGAAATAATATTAATACTAGCCCCATTATCAATCATAACTCTTTTAATTCATTCCTGATTTATTTGAGATATGATGAAAAGTGGGGGATTTTGATCTTCAGGTGATAAAAGAGTGACCTCAAAATTAGTGAAGCTAACAATGAACACCATTTGAAGGGCCCCTATAAATTTTGGTAATGATTGAGGCTCATTTGGCTAGACCTCAATATCCTTGAGAGCTTATATCATTACTTGTCGATAGTGTGGAGAGTTTTTGATAAGTTCATATAATGACATTTTTACAGGCATTTGGTAGAGTTATTTTAATATGGAGATTTATGCTAGCTCCTTGGCTTTGACTGGGTAGTTCCTATAATAAAGACTTTAGGATTTTATTTAATGGTTTAAGCATATTATGGGTAGAGGCTTTTATAATTGAAACCTTGGCTTTATTGGGATTTTGATTTTGGAATGGGTGGTTACATGGACAATATTGATGTGTAATAATGGAGGGTTCAAAGAAGCTACTAACTCTTTATTGCTTATAAGACTAGTAGGATTATGGGTAGGTGGAATTTTTGGGATGGTGAATTTTTTCTTAGGAGTGTTATCATTTAGATCATCAATTAATAGATCATCATCCTAGACTAATTTTTGGAGTATCATGTCTAGGTACTCTATGATATGCACATATTTCCTAATTTCTATACCAGGAAAGTCTTTGGGGTTGAAGTTTAATAGAATGTATAGGTGGTAGCATAATGAGGGATGTAACCAATAATTATTTTAAGATTACAACATAAGATCCTTTTAAAGGGTCATGTTGTGGTTTTACAATAGGCTATACAATCTCTTTTGGCAAAGTATTGATTATTTGTTTTTGTCATTTAGCTTTTACAATAGGGATGACCTTAGGCACTTTTTCTTTAAATGGACCTTTAGAAAAAGATGGTGGATATCGAGATGGAGGTGTGGCTAATAATGGAGGGAGACTTTGAATTTTCCCACATGTTTGAATGGAAGAATGTATGATAGGGATAGAAGATGGATGGGGACCTAAAATAGATGATGGAGATGATACAAAAGGGATAGGCCCTTTGTTCTTTCATGTGTTGAGAAAAGAGGGGGTGTTCAGACTAAGTTTTTTGTCTTTTGACATTTGAAAAAGATTGACTTTAACTTGAGGATGAGCTAAGGCTTTATTTGGTGGAATACTAAGATAATTGTCCTAATTATCGATGATAGGAGCTTTACCCTTTCCTTTAATATATTCAGGGCAAAGAGGTGTTATGATAGAGGATGGTTTCAAAGGTTCATGGTTTTGAGAAAAATGATAAGATCCTATTATATGCATATCATGAAGAGGTTTGCTAGGGATCAAAGGGGTGGAATGTTCAACTCTAGAAGTATCAAGATGTTTATTTGTGGCATCCCAAGGAGTAGTTTCATTTTACACTTTAGGAGATTCAGTGTGAGAAGGTGAAGGGGATGGTTCACATGAAAGATCCCATGTAATGATATTAGGGAGATCTACAAAGGTTTTAGGAGTTGTTTTGATAGTTTCAGATTGACTAATATCAAAATCATCTCTCATAAGGAGATCTAAAGCTAGAGATTTCTCTAGAGCTTTTTTAGGAAATAACTTATCATAGATTGTATCAATCATATGTGTAGCCTGATTTTATGTTTCTCTAGGTTTAGCTTGGATTATGTTTGATGTGGATGGATGGTTTGGAAATTACTATCTAAAAATATCTAAGGATTGATTAAGAAGGTGTATTTAGTTGTCCAAATGGAGGTCCCCCTTGTCAATAAAGTTTTATACCAATCATTTAAAGGAATGACATAATTATATGTCATGTATTATCACCCTATGATAAGCACAAAACTCATCCTCTTTATACCAAGTGGGTTTAAGATGTGTATCATCAACTAGTTTAATCAGAGGGAGCTCAATAACATTTGCCTATAGGAGTTTATCCAATGTAGAAGTGTAAGTTTCTCCTAAAGGGGTGTATTTTCTAGGGGGAAATGAGTAAGGCACCAAGGTGGTTGTGTTTATGAAGTGGATGGTCTTAATTGATATAGTGTTAGAGGGGTAAAAGTTTTTAAAATAAAAGCATTTACTTCCCATTTTAGTTAAGATTATTGTTATTTATTTTTAATGGGTTGGCTTTGAAGTTTTTATTGCGTAACTTAATTTTTACCTCTTCAATGTCATGAATTTTGAGTTTTCATGCCATGGTAAAATCTTCATCGAAAGTCTTAAATTTTTGAAATTGTAACATGGATGAGATCTATTTTACATAAGAGCATGAAAATAAATCAATTAATTTAGGTTATGGAAAGGAGAAGGTTAACTAGTTGATTAGGATATGCTAATGAGCCATAAAGTCTAATATGGATTCATCTTCAAATTATAAAATGACATAAATCCATGATAGTCACTTTCTAAGAAATGTTGATTGAGAAGTGTTTTGGGCCAATTTCCCAAAGGAAAAGAGAGAATGTTGAGGGATGGAGCTGCACCGATATAATGCCACCCCTACTAGTGACATGGGAAATATCCTAAGTAATAACACATCATCATGTGATATAAGGTAACATGCATGTTGAAAGTCTCTAAAATGCTGCTAGGGATCATCTTTATTTTGAAACTTAGTAAACTTGGGAAGTTACTGTTACAAGGGATATGGTTAGATAGTAATAGACAGGTGGATAGGTTCATTAGAAAATTTCTCATATGTGAGCATATTGTTGGGTCCAAAGGTGGAGGCTTAAAAATTATCCAAACTATTCATAAGGATGTTTATGAGGTCTATTTGGGTGTTATTTTGAGGCACATTCCCTAAGATACATTATTGAAGAGTTTAAAATTTTGGCAAGGGAGTAAACAAGGGTTGTGAAGAAGGGTATCCAACTATAGTGGACATAATGGGTTGGGATGTCATCACATATTATGGGATTTGTAGCTAAATATTTTGCTACATAGAGGATTGGAAATAAGTGGTTATCAATGGTTGTGATGAAGCCTTGTACTGGGTAGCTGAGGAGACATACTTTTGGGGAGGTTATGTTAGAGGTATTTATTTCATGTGAGGTAGAGCTTGAGAAGTATATTCTAAAGTCATTCTAATGGGTGGGAGACTTGCAGGAATTTATAATACTAATGTTTGAGGAGGAATAGTGGATATACGCTGAGTAGTATAAGTATTTTGAGTCTAAGTAATGGAGGTTGGAGAATTGGTAGATACTATAGGTGGTTGGTTTTATAAAGGTTTCATCACCTAGGTATTAGAATCAGATAGAAGAGATTATATGGAAAAGGTTACCATGGCCATGGTAAATTCTTTAGTTTTCTTAGTTTCCTCGAAAGGCATCCCGTATTTATATCAAGAATGGGGGGAAGGAGAAATATGTATTGCTCAACTATTAAGATAGTAATTGAGAGCAATGGGGTTATTGTCCAATATTTTTTCAAAGGAAGGATCTTGAGGATAAAAGTGTGGGAACACAAGATTCTCAAAGGACTCAAGGATAGAGGAAGGATTGGGTGTATGTTCCATAGGAGAGGATGTAACACCCTTGGATTCTTTCTTTGATTTTTGTCTAGTTAAAACCATGAGATAGAAAAGGAGAAAACCAAAAATAAAACAACAATTTCTTTTTTTGAATTATCTCGCTTTTAATTATGGATGAAAGATGCACAAACTAAAGTCATTCCAAAATGTTTTTAAATATTTTTTAACTTTAAGATGATAGAAGAAATAATAAAAAATGATAATGAGGGTCCTAAGAAATGGTAATCTAATGATGGTTTTGGGTGTTTTGTTTTGGTGCTCAAAGGAAATTTGTATTGGTACTAGTACATGGATTAATACTTGGGGATTTCTCCCCTCATGTCAAAATCCCATAGACATTTTGGGTGCTAAACCATTATATATTGATGATTTAGAGATTATACTCAACTAGAGAACTGAGTTGGTCCTCCCCTTGGTTGTGAAATCCAAGAGGGATCATGAGAAAAAAGGTTGTCATAAGGTGATGAAATCATTGTGAGTTTCATTATATCAGGTGTTTAGATGTATTAATTTATGTTTTAAATTGATTTGTGTGTGGATAAAGTGATGACTATGATAGATTACTGCCTAGATTATTCTATGTGAAAGAACCTAACAAAGAAAGATGGATGCAATGTATTTTAACCTTAAAAGGACAAAATACAAATTTATTTTTCTTTGGATGAATACATCAAATAAATAAAGGGAAAGAGACTAAAATTAAAAATTTCAATTTTTAATAAGAAAAATGAGACCTTAAGGGTCCCACCGAGCTTGCCAGAATGTTTTAGTATTTTTTCACTTTTTTAATGTGATCTAATTAGCCTCTAAAAACAAAGTAAATGTAGGGTTTTAAGATTACCTAGAGATGAAGGTTGTTTTTACACCATTGATAAAGATTGTGGTAACTCTTTGGATAGGGAGGAAAGACCTAAAAATCACACTAACTCACAAAAAAATGGATTAATAGAAAAATGAGTGGGTTGCCTAGTAAGAAACCAGTCCCAAGAAGTGATAGACTTCTTTAAATGTATGTTAGTCCAAATTTAACATTAAAGTTTATAAATAAACATGAAATTATAAATATATATATGGATAAGATATAAATATACAATTCCCAATATATCTAATCTATATCAAGTTAATATGATCAAAGTAACTATCCTAGAATTTAGTAGCAATATCAACATCTTCTTGAATTACATCTAATTATTCATTAATGATTTCTTGATTAGGTTTGAAAACCATATTACAAATACCTAATTCAAATGAAATGTCACTTTTATCAATGAAAAATGTTTGTTGAATAATGGGAAGATCAAATATGCTAAAAACATCATCTGTTAATCTAGGCAGAGTCGTCTACACGTAAAAGATAAGTTTTCAAAAAATAGAATGTAGGTTTTGACAGATTTTTAAGACTGAGAATGTTATAAAAATATATTGTAAGAATGTTTTGAAAGTTTAGTATGTATTGATGTTAATTCTATGTAAAATTTTAAACTTAAAAAATAGACTGTAATAATGACCTATATTATTGATCAAATAGTTAAAATCGAATGTAAAACAGTGATAGACAGACGTAGAAAATTGTAGATTCAAAATATGAAACAATTGAAGTGAAATAATAACCTTTATGGTTTAAAACAAACTTTTAAATATGAGTTAAATAACCTTAAAAATACTTTGATAATCTCTCAAGCAGAGGTTCCACAGGATAACAAGATATTGACAAGGTCTATATGCAGGTTGTAATGAGATTTCAGTAGAGTTTTAAAGTCCAAAAGAACAGTCACCATTCCTCCTGAGCCATGGAGTGTGTTATGTATTTATGTATCAACATTTATCTTAGAGAATCAACATCGATCATAGAGGATTGACATCGATTATCCCAATTTGGTTAAAAGTTGGCTCAGGTTGTTTTGAACCACATGCCAAACTAAGTGAATGTAACACTAAGTTGTTTTCATGGTTTTTTAATGAGGTTAAGTTATTATAAGGGTTTTTAGGATATTAAATAGGTTTTTTAATTTTTTTTTAGGATTTTATGGTTAGGAATGGTCAAAAGGGGGGTTAATTACTATTTAACTATAGTAATTAAGTCTAATTAACCTATGTGGTAAAGGTAAATGGGTGAGGTGAATGTAACTATTTTAAATAATTATGAATGGGGATGAAATTATGTTAGAAATAAAATAATAATGTGATGAAACACCAAGTTAATACACAAGGGTGTATAAAACTAGCATCTACAACTATGTTAATAATAATACAAGGTTGATGCAGCTGACTATGTCATGTAAACTTATAAGAATGGATTTTAGGTTAGGAAAGGGTTAATGAAGGTGAAAAATGACTAGAGGAGGGTGAAAAATAGGAGGAAAATCTTAAGGGAAGGGTTTTAAGAGATAAGTGTGTAGATAACAAGTGGCAAAAAGGGACAACAATCTTGCAAAACACCAATGGTGTGCCCACTCCTTTTTTGATGCACCCCTTAGGGCATGCACTCAAATATATTGAGACTCGAAGGTTTCCTGAAAGATAAAGAGCATCAATAATTATAAAGTTATAAAATATTATGTGTATATAAATTTTATTAAGGGTTCTTCCTTATTGGTTGCCTTATATTTATGATCACTTTTCAGTGAAGAATTACCCTTAAGAGTTGATGTTGTTGACCTCTTGGAATTTACAATGTATTAATAAATAGAACCTAATTTTAATAGATCAATTTAATAACAAATAATGTCCTATTAAGTCAATCAAAATAACTATAAGCATGAAAGTGTGAATTTTCCTTAAATGGGAGTAAAGTACTTTTGCTATAAAACTAAATTTCTTACCTAAACTAGTTGGTTGATATACTAAAAAGTGTAATGTACATTTGAATCTTAAAATGTAATATTTTATGATCTCATTATGATATTGTTGAAGGCTTTTAGGGTGATTTAAGGGTAACCTAGGAGTATCTATCAGTGTTGAAATGAGACAAGAAAGTTTGTTCTAATTTTAACAGGGATAGAACTAAACTAGGGTAGTAAAATCTTTAGTAATAGTACTCCTTCATGTTCATGTTTTCCAAGGGAAGATACAAAGTGTGTAATATGGGTACAAGGATCTCCATATACATCAAATAAAAGAAATTAAGGAATGGAAAATCCTCCTAGATAAGACTGATTAAATACTATATATCCTATAGGCTATCCTTGTATAACATCATGATCAACCTAAGAATTATATTCTATTGAATATTAGGGTAATAACTCAACTTGTTTTTGAAGGATACATATTTCATGTTTTAGGAAACCTACTTGGCTAGTAAAAATAATTATATATTGGAAAGGTGCATTGGAGGGTCTCAATTTACCATCCATCTCAAACATGGATGTAAAATATTGATTACAATTAGAATTAAGAGTATCATGATTTTTTTTAGAAACATAATCACATTGCATATCAATAGAAAAATTGTTGAAAGGTATATTATTAGTAACATCATTTCATGGCACATATTTATGAAGTGTAGAACATATTTAATAGTATGAGAAGTAATATATTTTTCATATATCCATTTATATATTGTATCTAAAAATATTGATCATTTTCATTCACAAAATTAATAGTATGAATAAATGTATGTTTTTGATGCATTTTAATATATTATTATTCTACCTCATGACTATTAGAGGGATATATGGAAGAAAAGGGAGAACTATTCTCTGGCATGTGATGTACAACACTATTTTGACCTATTCCTCCTTCACTACCATTGGATAAGGATATAAACATCATACCAATATTCATTATAAAAATTCACATAGTAATTGTCATCATTGGTATGGTCATTTTTATAAGTATAAACATGTATAGATGACATAAGGTCTATAATATGATACATTATGGGGATTTAAGGTTGTACATTCAAGGAAATGAATCTAAAATCTATAAGAATATGAAATAAAACCACATATCCCAACCCTAGGTTAAGGGAAAACATAAAAACCCTAAAAAAAAAACAAATGTGGACATTTAAGACAAATCAGTTTGAAAAGGTCACAACAAAGAAATGACTATTATAGGAAATTTGTGATTAATTTTAAGAAAAAAGAGGTTTTTTCATTAATACCAATAGATGGATAAAACCCAAAATATTTTTTGAAAATAAATATATCTTTCATCCATTAGACTAATTTTATTGGTAATAGATAAATCACAATTCCAAAAAATACATGGTGAAATTTAGGTAAAAAAGTGGGTTTTAATTAATATAATGTGAATAATAAAAATTGAAAGAATTTTTAAAATAAAGTCATTTTCAATTAGATATGATTTAAAAAGTATGGAGGCTAGCAATAACCCTAATAAAATAATAAACATGAAAATTACAAAAAATTATGAAAATCATAAAAATCAATAAAATAAGTATAAGTAAAAAATAAATATAGAAAATCTAAATTTAAAAAGACATAAAATTAAGACCTTAAGATTTTTTTAAAAACCCTAATATATAAGGAAAACTAGGGATTTTTAATTTAAATCAAAGATCAGGTACTCAAAAATGTTTTAATTATTTTACACCTAGAGGATATAAAATATGCAAACTATGTACTAATTTTGATTATGTAAAATATAGAAATACACGCACTGATCTAAATTGAAATGGATTTATAGATGTTGCACTTATTTTAGTAATTATGAATCAAGCGAGATATGATGTACGTAGATAATTATTCTTGAATATTACTCATATATGATATAAATTATATGTATGTGGTTTTTTTGGAGGTTATAGATTACACCCTAGTTTAGAAAATTATTTTTTAGGTTCTCTTCCCAAATCTAGTCCAACGTGGGAATTGTTAGTAGTTTGACTAGTCAAGGCCAAATTACTACTCCTATCATTCAAAACATTCAAGAAACCATTCAATAGCCCTTTAAATCTAGGAATTTTGGCCCAAAATCACTAATTTTGATTAAAAGAGCAACAAAAATGTATTTTAAATGGTTCATTATCTTTTTAAAAGAGCACTGTTAAGCTTAAATATACAGATAATCTATGCACATGTGTTAATTTTGAGAGAAAATTGAGATTTTTGGGAGCTATAGATGGAATTTAGACCACAAATTTTGTAAAAAAGGTCATCATGAGTTTGATAACCTTATAAAAACATTTCATGGCTATTGGATGACTTTAGGTACTTGATATTTTGTAACAGTCTTGAGCATGTCCATTGGAGATCATCATTGGAGCCTGCATCATTCTGGAGTGCCATAAAGGTTTTTAAGTGTAGGTAAAAGTTTTAAATAATGGGATGTTTTTTTTACATCATAATAAGACCTTTTAAGAGTGTAAAAACTCCAAATTTTAAGCAAACCATGCTCATACAGACTTTTGCAAGTAAACATGCATATAGGCTAAAAAGGGGTTTTTTGACTTTTCAATAAAAATGTGATTTCAAAGTGTTTTGATAGAATGGTAAATACCCCATGAAATTTTTTTCAGATATTGAGAATTAGGTGAAAAGTTATTTTCCTCTTTTTATAGTTCTAAATACCCTTCTAAGCCTCCTATTTAGATGATCGTATCTTTCACCACATGTGGAGTTTGGATGAACACTATTAGTATGTTTTGAGGACCCTTTTTTAATTATGATTAAATAAAAATTTAGACCATTTTATGTGCTATGTTTTATGAACAATCGTTAAGAGTGTAGGCAACTTAGAATGTATTCAAAACCCCATAGGCAAGTTTCTCCATGTGATAAATTTTCATTTATTTTGCATGGGAACCTAATATTTTTAGGGATTTTAGTGGGTAAGTTTGATACACATAAATTTAAATATTTTGGTATTTAGATGTATCTACTTCATGAATCATCATTTTGAAGATTCATCTTCAAAACCCTCCTAAACCCTCAAAAACTAGTTTTGTAAAAAAATGATTTTATTTTAATCAAATCATCAGGGATAAACTTTTTAAAAATTCAAAAATTAATTACACTCAAATAGGATTCCAAAAATTCTAATTTTATATAAGGAGTTGTACAGATGAGGGCATAAATCATGTTTTTTTGTGGAAAAAATCATGTAAAATAAAGTACATGATAGTTCAATCAAATAAAATCAATTAAGATCAAAGACTAAGACTTTTTATTCATCATAAAATATTCATTTTCTCATAAATCATCTTGGAAGTATCCCAACTAGCTTGATCAAAATGGCCAGTCTACAGAAAATGGAGCAAAATAGGCCTAATCAACCCTATTACCTAAATGGTGAGTGTTTTCTCATCAAAATCAAATATACTATGATAATTAAAGTTTTTAAAAGTATATTTTTTTTATATTTCATGGAATATTTTTTTAGGTTTAATGGAGTTTAAATTAATAGATTGGCTTTTAGCCTTATTTAGTCTAATAGGCCTAGTTGGTCACATGGTCAACTTGAAGAATGGCATTAAAAATATATCAAATGAATTAATTTTGGAGTTAACACATGAGATATATATTTTTAAGTGAATATATAATTCTAAATTAAATCCACAAGTTTTAATTCATGCAATTTGAGTTCAAGTGGAAGTTGACTAATCTTTGAGTCCACATCTCTTCAGTTGACTAGCTTGACTAGTTTCATGCATCTCACATTATTTTCATGCAAGATAAAGACATTAAAGAACTTAAAATAACTTTAAATATGGATTTATATTAAAAATTATGGCATGATTATCATGAAAGGAATGTTGGGAAGTCAACATGGGCCCACCACTTCTCAATTTAATGCCAAAGTAAAGGTCATGCAAATTTTTGAAGACTTGAAGAATTGAAGACTTTGTTTAATTTTATAAAATGATTTTATTACTGAGGAATGTCATGGATTTTCATGAATGAGTATTTTTATAAGTTAACATGGGCTCACCATCTCTAATTCTATGCCAAAATTTGAAGACTATGCAAATTTTCATAAATTTTAGAGATTTTGTTGAATTGTTTTAACATTGTAAAAGGGTTAGGTCTTGAGTTAACTAATAAAGAATAATCCTTATCTAAAATAAATTCCAAATTGGTTTGAATTAATTTTTATAAATATATATAGGATTTTTTAATCCTTTTTTCCTTAATTCCTCAAGCAGAGAAGAAATTGTAATTAACACCATTTTTTTATCAAATAAAGAAGATCTTTTTGCATATGGTTTTGGATCAGAATAGAGTGTAATTTGAATAAGTGCCATCATAAAAGTGGCATGTACTTACCCTTTTATAGGTCCTTTTCACACCTACTATGAAAATATCATCCTCTAAAGGTCATTAGAAGAGCTAAGATTTGGATTTGCTTTACAAACTTCTTTCAGGCCTTCTCTTTAAACACTGATGTTTAGGGTTGAATGTAGAGTTTTATTACAAATTCATGTGTGTATTACTCAATTTTATAAATATTTTAGAGGATACCAATCATTCAAGTGCATCACCCCATTAGATAGAATTTTTATTTTAGTTTATTTCTCCCTTTTTATCCCAAAAATCAAAATAATTTAGTTTTAGAGATAGATCTTAAGGGAACTAGCCCTCTCTAGAGGTTACTCTCAATATAGAGTCACCCACACTATGAAAATATCCAATTGTATCAACTAGAGAGAAGGTGTGACTTGCACATATTAAAATAAGGTTCTTTCTAGAGTGATAATAAAAATGACCTTAGGTTGTGGGTTACCTAATCTTGGGTCAGACCTCTAGGATTTTTAATGAGGCTAGCTCCTCTGATGTATCACTTAGCTCATTTACACTAAAACCTACTAATTTATAGGGTGGAAAGGGATAGAAAGATATCTGAAAGGTAAATCTAAGATAATGTTTTTGATTTACCTAAATTGATTTCTCATCCAATCTACTTGAACTTCTAAAAACACTAATGAGACAATCAAAAGACTAGATCTATAGCTCTAGATGTCTGTTACGCACCAGTATTTAATGCAGAGGTTCACCAAGTGATCAAAACCTAAGAGAATTGATGAAGAGTCCTAATTCAAGGCACTAACTAGTCAATATATCCATATTATATCTTTAATTAAATGACATTAAACACTAAACATGACGTGCATAACAAGATAACTAGTAGCTAGGTGAGATCTGGACTTCATAAGGGAGATATTTCTACCACATATGCAAACCAAACTGACATTTACACACTATACTAGAATAATGAAATCTAAAATCAGTCTTTTATTCATATTAAGAGGTTACAAAGCTCAATCTTGGTAGAGTTTATCCATGCCCAAGAGAGGGATTGATAGATAAAGATGGGAAAGAATGGGTAATATAGAGAAGAGGAGAAGAGGGAGCATGTATCAAGAAATAAATCAATGAGTTGTCACCACATTTATTGAATTATGAACCATGATTGATCCCATCAAGACTAATCCTTTTCAATAAGTTAACCTTAAATTTGGATCCAATAATCTTCAAGATTTCTCATTGGCTAAGATGTCCACTAGAAGACAAGGTTTTTTTTGCATGATGAGTCATGACTAAATTTGTTAGAGAAAATATCTTTAAGATATGAATAGAATCAACACTCCAATTGCTTGTCTAACCACCAACTCTCTTTGTTTTTATTTTACATGCCATCTCTTGCTTCATTATGAGGGAAAGGCCCTTATATCCTTGGCCTTGAAAAATCCATCACCATGTCTAATTTAAGCAGCTATAGGTACCTATTTTGTCAAGGATATAGCCATGTTGATAGCTGAGACATTTTTCCATAACTATATATTTGTCCCTACTCCATCTGAGCATATATCTCTATTATAGATTGAAAAGTGATCTAATTTATTAGTTTTCATATATCTATTATATATTGATAGAAATCCTATAGGTGAATATCCTTTTTCTTGATCTTAACTCATTATAAATATACCCATTTTTCCTTTGAACCTTTCTAGAATCAAGGATTAATTTTATGCATAGATCTTATTTAAATAAAAATGAACACAACTAGGGAATAATATTGCAACCCTAAGAGATGGACTTGCATCTTCAAAATCTTTGAACCAGAGGTTCATACTAAGCTTTAATGGCATCAGAGCTTTATTATTATTGACCTTAACTACATAACTATGTCCCATGTTTAATGGATGCTCGATTGAGCCCTAATGGCAATATATGTTTTTGAAGCATTTTCTCTGGTTCAACATAGATCATGTTTGAACCTCTAATAAAAGTCTCATAACTTTGACCTTTAATTTTAGCCATTTATCTTAATCTAGGCCTTTATTATTATAACACCTTTGACCACCATAATTTGTCATTGACGTTGATCCAATCTTCTCATAATGTGCCACTCAATTAGATACCTTGTATGATTACACACTTACCATTGATCACTTGGATCTATTGACCTATCACATTGCCTAGTCATTATTCTCCATAGGATCCTACTAACTCTTTGACCTCTCACACACTATAGATCTACTTTTATATGAATGAATATGATCCATAGATATTTTACCAAATTAACAAAAATGAGACACTTGGTATCTTTTCATTAGCCTTTCACTTATTTCTCAAATATCAACAAATTGTACTTTAATTGTTTCAAAATTAATATGAACTCATCACTCACTATTAGATTTACCTTGTATGATTACACACTTACCGTTGATCTACTTGGATCCATTGACCTATCACATTGCCTAGTCATTAATGAACCTTAGAACTTTAGAACATGATTGATTTTTCTTGATAGTTCTCTTTTATACTTTTTCATGTTCATGTCTTCTTGGGGAAGAAACTAGTTCCTCTACTACCAATCATACTCCTCTAAAATTCATGTACTTTTCAAGAACATCTTCAATTATTTTTTATTCATGAACTACTGACCATGAACATATAGACCAGCTTGATCTATCTCCTTTGACATATGTGCAAAGCTAACCTCTAAGGGAGATGGATCTAGTATTGGGATTCTTTGAGGCCAATTGAGCTTATAATTATCTTCTAAAAGTAGATAAATGTCTAAATTTGAAGAGAATAACTAATAACCATGTTTTCAAAGTTCAAACATGTCATCTTCTGAGAGAACAACTATCCCTTTCTTGATGAAAGCACTTTCCTCAGCCTACAATGGACCACTTTCAAGTAAATAATAACCTAAATGAAATATATCTAACAAATCTAAATATTTGTTCTCATGAGGCTACAATTCAATTAGAGCTTCTTCAATCTGAGTGTCAAAATCAATCATATCAATTTCTTGACCATAATCACGAGGCTGCAATTCTTCTTTTGATATCTCACATTGGTCAATTAAAATTGTTTCATCTTTAACATCAAGTTAATGACTAAGCATGATATCAATTTAAACTTATTATTCATCTTTATTATATGATTGGTACTTATTTTTTACTACTTATATAAGCTTTTGTCCTTCATGATGAATGATATCTCTTGAGTCATAAAAGGATTCATGGGAAACACCTTCAACTTGTATAGTTAGAGTGTCTTCCTCTTGAAAATCAACAACCTCCTTTCATATACTTATTCTTGCACTTGCATCTCATTCTTTACCTTAGCTTTCTCTTACACTTGTTCCATATTTGCATCACTATGGAAGATTGAAACATGTTTTTCCTTACGAAGAGGTGTCCCAATCATGATTTCTTATTCTTGGTCACTCAAGTCACCTTCATGATCAACTATGACTTGAGATATTTCCTCTTCACTTTTTTCCCTCAAGATGGGTTCTTTCTAAAGATAGGGTAAGGTGTAAAGTTGATGGATAGGTATAAAAATGGGTCTATGAATCCAGGGAACTTTCTTGTAGCTTGAAACCTTGAGAATGGTTTACTCTTGAAAAAAATCTTATAGGGAAATCAAGTTGAGTTGGGCAATGGAAGGAACACCTTATTGCACAATAAATTCATTTTCTTCATATCCCTTTTGAGACTCTTCAAAAATTTCAAACTTCGCCTCATCCTTCATAATTTAAGTCTCCCTCTTTTTTAAAGAACATCTTTGGATATCCCTCCAAGATGGAAAAGCTAGAGGTTATTCTTTAACATTTTGATTTTGGTTCTCCTCCTCCTTCCTTGTCTTCAGTTACTTATCCTCAATAATCACCATTTACTCCTTATACACATCACTTTGGATGGATATCCATGAGGTAAAGGAATTATATTATTAAGGAGGGAGGGGTGGGGATTGATTGAGTTTAGATTTTCCTTACTTCATAACTTTACTCCATGATGGAAACTTGGGCTCATGGTTTTTCTGCATAGTGTGCATTATGGCTTGGGGAATTAAAAGAGGTATGTGTAGTTGAGGTGATGTTTCCTTTATAGATACCAATGTCTAGTACAAATTTTTATCTATAGATTTAATTTTCATAGCAAGGGAAGCTTCAAAATCATACTTTAATTATTCATGATGGTTGGCTCTTTCGACAAAAACTTTCCTTTCCTCTTAGACTCTCTCTTGGATAAATTTAAATGAGGGGAAGGTTGAGGGGATTTTTGGGGAACTATGATGACCTTAAAACTTATTTGGTGAGGGATTATGAGTCATGATGAGAACCTCAACATGAGGTTGACATGGGGTGAATAAGGGGAGACAAGATGGGTGATGGGGTGTTAGATGTTCTACATGGGCTATCAACTTCTCCTCAATCATTGAGATGAGTCCATATATGTCAAACATGTCATAATTATTTCTAGGATAACTTATCCTAATGAAATACATCCACTCCTTTTCCTACTACACTAATGTACTAACCCCTCTAATGACATGTTTTGTAATTTCCTACCCATACCCATTTAATGTATCAATCTTTATCATATTCCTCTCTTGGTATAATAGAGATTTTTAAGGATAAATATAAAATGTCTTGGGGTATGAGTAGGATATTTAGGAATGTCATGTAACGACCTTAACTAATTAGGAGGGCAACTAAGCTATAGAAGGGGTAGATGAAACTCATATAAGGCTTAATGATCTTGGTAATAGGGGGCTCATCATAGCTTTGATATAAATCTTGGTAAGGTTGATTGGGCTCATATGGATCATGAGGATCATATTATAACTATTTATGAGGAGGTGAATGATAGGGGTATTCACCATAGCTATTCATATCAACCTCATATGTTAAATGAAATTCAAAACTAATCAAAATATTTAATGAGACATATCTTAGCTACTTACAACTAGAAGCTTTGATTCAAAGTCACCATTAGTACTAACTTGGTTGATTCAAAAAGTTTATTAGAGTAAATACACACCAACAATCTTTCCACTCTTTTGGATCTTCGTCCCATTGAGTGAGCTAGAAATTATTGGAGGTTCTAAATTGTACCCTAGTTGAGTAAAAGATTATTTAGGTCCTATATCTAAATCTAGTCAAACATGGGAATGACCGTATGATATGGGTTACCTAATATTGCATCGAACATCTAAGATTTTTAATAAGGCTAGTGATGGCAAGTGTTGTCATTGATGTTAAAGATTGATGTCATGTGTGCATTGATGTCAAAGGTAATGATAAAGTGATGATGTCATGATGATGTTGATGAGTTTGAGCCTAAAGTTGTATAATGTATGATTTGGATGCATATGAGCTAAGGTAATTATTTTTGAGTATTATCATATTTTATCTATCATGTTGATGTGGTTTTATGTCAAGGAGAGAAGACAAGCTTGTAAATAATATGTTGGCATAGGCTCGGTAACCTAGTATATAAGCATAGATATTCAGTATATATTTAGATAGGAAGTTTATTAATGTTATATATGATTATATAATGCTATATAGGTCATATGGGGTGTCAAGTGTGCTTAAAATTCTTATGGGAATACATGGTGTTCATATGGTTCTTCATTATATTCATCTAGGCATAATTGGTTATGTGGCATAAATATCTAAGTAGACATATTGATGATGTTATATTTCACATGTGTGAAGTTTATATGAGTATATTTATATAAGTATGGATTACTATATGTGTGGATATCATATGGTCTAAATTATAGGTCATGAGGTTGAGTGGAGAAAAAGCTATTAAGTTGCCAAGTTGGCTTCTCAGATAAAAGTTCACTAAGTTTCTATACTTAGCTAGACCATCACTACATGTCATACAAATATGAATGAACCAAAAAAAATTTGAATTTAATGTAGGTAATTGAGAATACAACTAATGTCAAAGGTATACATGGAGATGGTGTCTATAGTGGCAAGAATCTATAAAAAAAATTGGAGTCTTGAAGTGATTTCTAGCTCAAGTTATAAAGCTTCAAAATTACTTTAATAGACTATGATGGGCCAGAGACTATCAAGTTAAATCACATTTAAGTTGGAGTTCATTGGTATAGAATATCTAATAATGAGTGATTAATCATACATATTGAAATCAATGCTACGTATGAAGTCAAAATGTCAAAGGTTGCATGTGTTGGTGACAAGTGTCACAAGATTGCTAATATGATAGAAGATCAATAGTGAGTGGCAGTTCATACTTATGAGGATAAATGGTGTAGGACAAGCCAAAGAGTCAAAAAATAATTAAATATTTCCAAGTGGCACAAGTGAATAGACTGATAATAAAGTGTTTAGAAGGCATGTGAGGGTGTCAAGTGTTGTAATCATGGGAGTTTTAATCAAGATCTAATAGTGAGCATTATAAGATAAAGTCCTAGTTGATCTAAAGAGATTGATGGAGTACATTTAAAAAAAAAAATTAAGAATTATTGAGATGATAAAAAGTGCTTGATGTTTAATAGTGAGAAAAGGGACAGACCGAGCTACTTCTAAAAAGATCTACAACACGTATTTGGTCAAAATTACCAGGGAGCATGAGATGAGGTCAAAGTGATAGATTTTTAGCATAGTTAAATATCAAGCTACTCTAAAAGAGATTAATGGTACATATTTGATCAAAATATGTGAGGAAATTAGATGATGGAAAAGTGTTCGATGTTTAATAGTGATCATTGGCATTTGAATTTGGCAAAGGGAAAAATCAGTCTATAGTGTTTGAGCCATAACTTTTTATTTAAGATGAATTAAAAGGTGCAATAAAAAGTAAAGTTGTAGAGGACTTCAAGGAAATAAATCTAGTTAGAATGTTTGAATGTTTATATATTCAAAGTTATTGAGCTCCAAAGTTAATTATGTGTTTGACCATGGTTTTTAAGTAACCTAAGAAGGATAATTGAGTTTGTTTCGATGGTATTTGGATGTTTCAAGGTGACTTATCTATTGGAGAATGTTTTAGACTCCTTGAGGATGATCTATATGGATTTTAGAGGTTTGAACAAAACATATTTAGTATGAATAAATGCTTATAAGATGACTATTTGTTCATTCATGGTGTTCTTGTGTATAAAGCTAATGTTTGAGTAGATTAAACATAAATAGAGGTATGTAATGATGACTATAATCATTTGAGGATGTGTAAGAGGTCATGTGGAGTGGACCCATGTATTTGGAAGTGGCTCTATTCTTCTAGTTTTCTCATTGAAGTGATAAAGGAGTGAAGAGGTCTTCATGAGGCCTATAAGGGCTACTAAGGCCTATTTTAAAGGTGTAGTAGCTTAAGTTTCACCCATAATTACTATGGATAACGTATGAGATTGGTATTGAGATATGTTAGATGTTGTAAGGGCTAAGACAAGTATTATGACTAACTAAGAAGATAATAATCATGAAGGATCTATAAAAGGTAAAATCTAAGGTGGTGATATCTAGACTTGTAAGAAGTGGTGTGTGTAAGAGTTGAAGAGTGAAGGAAATAAGAAATCATGTGTGCCCAGTGGATGGGTTGTAGAGAAGACTAGGTTGATGAATATGTGTATGACCTGTAGGTTATATTTTTGATGTCAAAGATAGTGTTCTTAAAGGTTTCAATATTGGGGAGAGAAGAAAATAAAAGAAGGATTTACAAGTATTAATGGGTATATGAGGGCATTTCGAGTGAAGAGGAAGAGAGATTATGGAATGACTATGTGAGATGATTATATGAGATAGAGGGGATATGTTTATAGGGTGTCCCCATCAGATTGGTAAGAAATTAGTGATTAGGAGATGTTCACATCATAGGTGTTGGGAGGGCACTGAACATCTAAGTTAGAAGGACTTGACCATCCTAGGGGTAGGTGCTCCTTATGGAACAAGTGTTTCACTATAGTCCATTTAGAAAGACTTGACCATCCTAAGGGAAGACACTCCTTATGGAATAAGTGTTTCATAAAAGTCTATTTAGAAGGACTTGACCATCTTAGGGGTAGGTGCTCCTTGTAGAATAGGTGTTTCACTAAAGTCTCATCTTTACATACTTCTTATAGGACAAGTAGTCCATGTGTTTTCAAGCTTGAGAGTGGGTTTTATTCCCCAGGAGGGTTTCTCACATAGATCATTACTATAAACATATTTAATGATTCATAAATGGTTGTATTAAATGATTAAGTGTTTAGAGGGTTTGTAAATTGAATTAGATTATTTTCCACCACTGATTCACCCCCCTCTCAATGGTTTGTACCTCTAATAATTGGTATCAAAGAAAGACCTTATGTACAAGTTTAACCACTTGAATGTGATCTAAGGTAAAATATAGATGCCAAATAAGTTATTTTAGTCAAGAAAAGGAAGAAGAAGGTTCTTCAATACTATGATGAGGACTGGTATTCTCCTCTATTCTAGGTGCTTGTGAAGTAGAGATGTCTTTGTTATGCTTTATGAAGACATTTCTTAGTTTTAAGAAGCATGTGGTCTTGCAAGGGTGTTTTTAGTTGGAGTAATTTGTAGGGTCAGATTTAAGGTTTCTATATGGCAAAGGAGGATTTGTGATTTTTCAAGATGATATTTTTATAAATGTCTTTTGACTTTATTCTAGCATGCTCTAGGTGGTTTTGTGTTCTGAAGGTATGGTGAAGTCAAATTGGAGATTTTTGAGTTCTCTCAATTTTCTTAGTTTTGGCTTAAGGGTAAGCATGCCTAAAATGGGTTATAGGATGTATGGGTTCCCAAAAGTATGGAGGCTCAAATATTGATCCAAAAATGTGTGATGGTTGTCTCTAGGTGTGTAAGAAGTTTTATAGGTGGGTGTTGACCAAAAGAAGGTTTGTTGACCCTGTTTGTTTTGAGATTCTAAAGTTTTGGGATATGATAAAAAAGTGGTTTGCCTTATTAGTTTAGGTATGAGGATTTTTGATAGGTTGAATGGTCCAAATGGGTTTTCAAATCAAGATTCACATATATTTTAAGGTTTGTGGTTTTAAAATTATTTAAGTTTTTGTCAAGATGGAAGATTAATTAGCTATAAGGTTTGTGAAGGAAGTATGTTACATAGGATGATCTAGGTGATGAAAATTGGTTTTCTTGAGGGGGAGTATGATAGTGATCTAGATATGAAGTTTTAGGTCTTGAAAATATGTCTACTAAAATTTTTGGGCTCTACAAATTCCAAGTAGGGCTATAAGGAGTATAGACAGACCTAGTGTGAAGATTTGATATTTTTGCTTAGTTTATCCAAAAGAGAAAGGCATGAATGTTTTAAGGCTTAGTGGCATGAATTTATATTTTTGGTCCTTGAGATAGCTTGAAAGATAAATCTAGTAAGCCTGTGTGGTGGTTCTTCATGGTGTGTGGAGATCTGAAGATGCTTAATAGGTGCAATGGCTCAAATATCTTAAGGGGAGTCCTTCTCAATGTTATTATGGTGAGTTTAATCAATTTTTGGTGTTTATGTGTGTTTATTACTAATTAATAGTAGTGCATGATCAAATAAGAGTGTTTTCATGGTGCATGGTTGAGAATTACAAGGTGGTATGCATAGAGTTAGGGGGAGCTAACTCAAATAGCTTGAGTGGCTTGAGAAGTTCTGCATGATGTGAGGGGAAGCATATGTGAGTTGCTTTAGTCATATTGAAAATGTGGTGATATATGATATAGATGAGATTTCAAGAAGGATTGATATGATGACTTGATCAAACCTAGTCATAATTGTGAAAAATATGTTGAATCTTCATATATAAGCAAAGGAGGCTTGTGAGTTCTATCGGTAAATAGCTACAAGGATCATAATAGCCCAAGTTCAGATTGATGTATATCCAAAAATAGATGACATGAGATGGATCATGATGTTATGGGGACCTTTATAAGCTCTATCAGTAGTTTTTTAGGTCCAAGTATCAGAGATGTCCAAGTTCAAAATGATACATCTCAAAGGGGGAGCAATTGTTTCATATGAGATATGTAAGTATCCTGAGCACTTAGAAGTATATTTGAATATATTCATGATGTTAAGATGAGATTAGTGGATAATTAGTATAATTTATCATTTATAGAAAAGGGGGATAAGGAAAATAATAGGTTTCCATCAATGACAAAGGGGGATATTATTGGCAAGTGTTGCCATTGATGTCATGTGTGCATTGATGTCAAAGGTAATCATAAAGTGATGATGTCATGATGATGAGTTTGATCCTAAAGTTTTGAATGGAAATATTTATATGCATATGATATAAGGTAATTATTATGTAAGTATTATCATATTGTATCTACCATGTTGATGTGGTTTTAGGTTAAAGAGAGAAGACAAGCTTGTGAATAGTGTGTTGGCATAGACTTGGTAGCCTAGTATGTTAGCATGGATATATAGTATATGATTGGATAGGAAATTGATGAATGTTATATATGATGATATCATGTTTTATAAGTCTTATTGGGTTTCAATATTGGTTAAAATGATTATGGGAATGCATGGTTTTCATTAGGTTCTTCATTATGTTCATATAGGCATAGTTGGTTCTATGGCAGAAATATCTGAGTAGGCATATTGATGACATTATATTTCACATGTGTGAATGTTATAGGATAATATTGATATAAGGATGGATTTACCTATGTGTGGAGATCATATGGTCTAAGCTTCAATTAATGAGGTTGAGTGGAGTAAAATTTATTAATGTGCAAAGTTAGTTTCTCAGATAGAAGTTCACTAAGTTTCTATACTTATCCAGACTATCACTGCATGTCATGTAGATATGAATGAACAAAATTTTTTGTGAATATAATCTAGGTATTCATAAATCTAAATGAGGTCATATTTTGACATGGATATGTTTTTTATATTTCTAGGAAGATACCCTAAAAATTTGGGGTCTTGAAGTGATTTCTAGCTCAAGTTATAAAGCTTCAATGTTGCTCTAGTAGACTATGATGTGATAGAGACCATCAAGTTTAATAACATTAAAGTATGAGGCCATTTGTCTATAATATATAATGGTGAGCACTTAATCTTACATATTGAGATCAATGGTGCATATGAAGTCAACATGTCAAAGGTTGTACATGTTGGTGACTAGTGTCACAAGCTTGCTAATTTGATAGAAGATCAATGGTGAGCAGAGGTTTATACTTATGAAGATAAATGGTTCAAGACATGTCAAAGATTAAAAAAATCATGTAGGAATTCCAAGTGGTGTAAGTGCATGGACTGAAAAAAAAGTGTTTATAAGGTATGCAAGGGTGTCAAGTGTCATAATTACAGGACTTCTAATCAAGATCTAATGGTGAGAATTGAAAGATAAAGACCTAGCTGATATAAAGAGATTCACTAGAGTGATTTTTTTCAAAAAAAATAGGATGTAGTGAGATTTTAAAAAGTGATTTATGTTTAATAGTGATCAAAGGTAAAGACTAAGCTGACTTCTAAGAAAATTGACAGTGCATTTTTGGTCAAATTTTCTAGGGAGCATGAGATGAGGGTAAAGTGTTATATGTTTAGCATAGTTAAAGATCAAGATACTATATAAGAGATAAATGGTGCATATTTGATCAAAATATTAGAAGAAATGAGATGATGTAAAAGTGTTTGATGTTTAGCAGTGATCATTGACATTTGAATTTAGCGAAGGGAAAAACAAATCTATAGTGTTTGAGCCATAACATTTGATATAGGATGAATTTGAAGATGTAGTAAAAATAAAAGTTGTATAAGACTTCAAGATGCATCTAGTGAATTTATTTATAAGGTTTTAATGTTTTTATAGGTCAAATTTATCTACATCCAAAGTTTATTATATGTTTTACCATGGTTTGTAAGTAACCCGAGAAGGATAATTGAATTTTTTTCTAATGGCATTTAGATGTTTCAATCTATTAGATAATGTTTTAAACTCTCTGAGGATGACACACACACACACACACACACACACACACACACACACACACACACACACACACACACACACACACACACACACACACACACACACACATATATTATAGGTTTTAAAAATTCATATTTAGTATGAAAAAATGCTTATAAGCTTACTATTTGTTCATTCATGGTGTTCTGTGAGCATATGCAGAGGTGTGTAATGATGACTACAATCATTTGAGGATGTCTAAGAGATCATGTGGAGTATACATATACATTTAAAAGTGGTAATATGTTTCTAATTTTATAGTTAAATAAATAAAGGAGTGAATAGGTCTTCATGAGACCTATAAGGGATACTAAGGCCTAATTGAAAGGGATAAGTGCTTAAGTGTGACCCATAGTTGCTATGGCTGACCTATTAGAGTGGTATTGAGCTATGTTAGATGTCTTAAGGGATAAATAAAGTATTATGAAGGCTATTTAAAAATTGAAATTAAAGGTGGTGATTTCTAGACTTGTAAAAAGAGGTGTGTGTAAGAGTTGAAGAGTGAAGGAAAGAGGAAAGGGTGTGTACCATGTGGATGGGTTGTAGAGTAGAAAAGCTTGATGACTATGTGTATGACCTATAGGTTATATTTTTAATTTCAAATAAATATATCTTATAGGTTTGAATTTAGGGGAGAAAAGTAAATAGAAGAAGGATTTGAAAGTCTAAGTGTGTATATGAGGGCAGTTTGATTGAAGAGGAAGAGAGATTATGGCATGCCTATGTGAGAGGATTGTAAGAGATAGAGGGGTTGTGTTTATAGGGTGTATCCATAATATTGGTAGGCAATTAGTGATCAAGATATGTTGATATCATAGGTTTTGGGAGGGTTCTCAACATCTAATTCAAAAGAACTTGACCATCCTAGGGGTAGGTGCTCCTGGTGGAATAGGTGTTTCACTAAAGTTTGGTCATAAGGACTTGAACATCCTAGGGGAAGGTGTTCCTTATGGAATAGGTGTTTCAGCAAAGTCTAGTTATAAGGATTTGATAATCTTAGGAGTAGTCAATCCTTTTATAATAGGCATTTCACTAAAGTTTCATGTTTCCATACTTATTATAAGATAGGTACTTCATGTGTTTTTAGGCTTGAGAGTGGGTTTTATTCCCCAAGAGGCTTTCCCACATAGATCTTATGTTGTGTGTGTAATCTTGCATCATCTATTTGTTCATTATGTAAACATATTGAATACTTCATGAATGGTTATTTTAAATGCTTAAGTTTTTGAAGGTTTTGGAAATTGAATTGGATTGTTTGCCAGCACTAATTCACCCCACCCCCTCTCAGTGGTTTTTACCGTTAATAACTAGGTCATCTAATGTATCACTTAGCTCATTTACACTAAAACCTATAAATTATTAGGGTGAAAAGGGAGAGAAAGATAACCAAAAGGGAAATATTATTTAATGTTAGTGATGCACCTAAATTGATTGCTCATCCACTCTATTTGAACTTCTAAAAATACTAATGAGATAAGCAAAAGACTAGATCTACAGCTCTAGATGTCTATTATGCATCAATATTTCATGTAAAGGTTCACCAAGTGATCAAAACTTGAGGGAATTGATGGAGAATCATGATTTAAGGAACTAACCAATCAATGTATCCACATGATATCTTTAATCAAATGACATTAAACACTAAACATGACCTACATAACAAGATAACTAATAGCTAGGTGAGATCAAGACTTGACAAGGGAAAGATTTATACCACATATGAAAATCAAATTGACATTGAGACACTGTACTAGAATAATTAAATATAAAATCAATCTTCTATTCATATTAAGAGTTTACAAATATCAATCTTGGTGGAGACTAGTAATGCCCAAGAGAGGGATTGATAGATAAAAATGGGAAATAATGGGTAATATAAAGAAAAGGATAAGAGAGAATAGGGAACACATATCAAGAAATCAATCAAGGAAATTCCATCACATTTCTTGAATTTTGAACCATAATTGATCCCATTAAGACTATTTTTTTTCAACAAGTTAACCTACATTTGGCTCCAATAATCTTCAATCTTTCTCATTGACTAATAGATACACTAGAAGGCAAGGGTTTATTTTTGCATGGTGAGTCATGACTAAATTTTTTGGATAAAAGGTATTTAAGATCTGAATAGAATCAATGCTCTAACTACTTTTCCAACCATAATATCTCTTTATTTTGATTTTCCATGCCATCTCCCCTTGCTTCATTTTGAGGGTAAGGTCTTTATATCCTTGGCCTTGACAAAGCCATCACCATGTCTGCTTTAAGAGGCTATAGGTACCTATTCTATTGAGGATATAGCCATATTGATTGATGAGAGTTTTTCCATAACTATTTATCTACCCCTACTCCATCTGAGTATAGGTATCTATTATAGATTGAAAACCAATCTAATTTATTGGTTTTCATATAGCTACTATATATTGATAAAAATCCCACAGGTTACATATCCTCATTCTTGATCTTCATTTGGTATAAAAATACCCATTATACCTTTAAACCTTACAAGAATGAAGGAACAATTGGATGTATAGATCTTCTTTAAAGAAAAATGAACACAGTCAAGGAATAATATTGCAACCCCAAAAGATGGACACTACATGTTCCAAATATTCAAACTAGAGGTTCATACTGAGATTTGATGGCATTAGATATTTACTATTAATGACCTTGACTACATAAATATGTCCCATTTTTAGTGGATGCTTATTTGAGATCTAATGGTGACATATACTTATGAAACATTTGCTCTGGTTCAACTTGGGTCATGTTTTAACCTCCAGTTGAAGTCTCATAACATCAACCTTTAATTTTAGCCATTGATATTAATCTATAAATTCAATATTAAATCAACTTTTACCCTCATAATTGGTTATTGATCTTGATTTGGGCTTCTCATAATGTGTCAATTGTTAGTTCATCATTTGCTCTACATGATCTTACTGACTCGTTGACCTCTTTCACACCATAGATCTACTTCTATACGAATTAATTGAAGCCATATATATTATAAAATATTAATGAAATTGAGACACTTGGTAACTTATAATTAGCCTTTGATATCTATTGACATGTTGACTCATCACTCACCATTAGATCTGCCTTCTGTGATTGCATGCTCATTATTGATTTACCTAGACCCACTGACCTATTAGATTGCTTGCTCACCATTGGATATTGACTTGAGCTCCTGATATTTGGACACTTATCATCTCTAAATTTAACCTAGGAACATTTTAATCAAAATGGCTATTTCACAAAGTTTAAACTTAACATCTACGTGCCTGTTTCATTATGAAATTCTAACTTTGAAGCTTTATATCTTGAGATAAGAAGCTCATCAAGACATGAAATTTTCAAAGGATGATATTGGCAAGAAGAAATTTATGTACATGAAATATTTTGGGATTGAGAGGCTTCTTAAGAAAACTTATTAAATGTACAATTAGACTGACTTGCTTGCTTCTACATGGTGTGCTGATGATGGTCTAGTTCTTCTATGCTTGTGTAAGAACTTTCAAGGCTCAAAATGAGTTTTTGAGACTTGAGAAACTTGATTTATGTCCATGAATGCTTGAAACACAATGAGATCATATTTTATATACTTCCCTTACAACTCTAGATATGTCTCAAGACTTGTTTCTCAAAGATCAACAAATTGCACTTCAAACTTATTTAAAGTGTTTCAAAAGCTTTGTAATAAATATTATATCTTTGGACCACTAATTACATATAGAAATATTTCTCAGGACATCTATCCAAGTAGAATATTTATATGTAGGCCAAAATTTTCCAATAGGTTTTTCACTAGATCAGGTAAAAATTGACAAAGAATTTTCTTAAATGCTACTAGCAAAGGGAGACACCTATGACAACTGACATTGATAGGGTTTACCAACATTGTCATTAAATACAGTGGGGGATATGATATCTCTTAGAGCCCTTTTCCTATACTTAAATTTTGATCATATATGTTAACATGCTTCTGATCTTACACTAAAATTCCTATATTTTGTCAATTATGACAATCCCTAATTGTGCTTATTTGACCTCTAGATACCCTTAAATGGATCAATATTTTTGTTTGGACTTGTCCCAACTGATATATGGGCATCTTATGAGAATTAAAATATTTAATCGACCAAAAATAGAGTTATTTTTCAAAAATAAATAAATATTTTCTAGAGTGTAGGTTGTATGACGCAATAGTTTTTGAGATTTGTAATACAATGTAAGAATTTATTTTCATAGAGGAGATGTTTCTTGGAATTGCATGTAATTTGGGATTAAGTGGTTACATAGTTTTGAACAAGTCATGGAGTGTGAAAGGTTGTATTTATGAAAGAGATGAGTTACACACTAAAGTATAAGATCAAGATAAATATTTTGAGACTTGTGTAGCAACACACAAGATTGGAAAACTTGTGATCAATGACTTGGGCACATATGTATGAGATTAAAATCACACAAATGATTTTTCATATAAGTTTTTATACATGAATAATTCAAGTGGGATCTCAAAATATAAAAATATGTTTGGGATTGCATGGAATATGCACAAAATAAAATATTACAAAAATGGTATAAAGGACAATGGTCCATAAATGCATGAAGAGGCATACATAAAAATGTATATAAGTATCTATTGACCTATGAAGAACCTAAAATAAAATAAGTGCACAAGTTTAGTGGTGCATAGAGAAATGGGGTAACTCTAATACATAAAGGAAGAAGATGGATTCATTAGCATGTGAAATCTATGAATCACTTGAAGGATAAGCATGACTCTAAAGACCATTTATCATGAAAGTGCATGAAATTATAAAGGAGGAATGAAAATGGAACAAGTTTGTAATAGTGAATAAATGAAAAAAATACATATTACACTTACAACAAACATATATATTATAGATTTTGAGGTTTAATTTTATTCTATACATTTTTCCTTTTATTTTTTCTCATTTATCTATTTGGAATATTGTGTATGTGTGTGTGTGTGTGTGTGTGTGTGTGTGTGTGTGTGTGTGTGTGTGTGTGTGTGTGTGTGTGTGTGTGTGTGTGTGTGTGTGTGTGTGTGTGTGTGTGTGTGTGTGTGTGTGTGTGTGTGTGTGTGTGTGTGTGTGTGTGTGTGTGTGTGTGTGTGTGTGCGTGCGTGCGCGCATGCGTGTGTGCGTGTGTGTGTGTGTGTGCGTGCGTGCATGCATGCGTGTGTGTGTGTATTATAAATTTGTGACTATGATGTATTTTTTAGTGATATTATGTTTATTTATTATTTAACCCTAAAAAAAATATTACTTAGGTAGATAGGGTTAAGGATATATAAATTATAGGGTATAAGGGTGAATATCAGATCTATAATATGCTAATTAAATTGCTAACTCAGATGGACCATATGTTGAATTTATTAAAATGAGATAATATATTAATGGAAATTATAAATTATGTTATATATAAATGAAAAATAAGATAGTGCATATCTATATTTGATGCTAATACAGTACTAGATTTGGAACAAACTAAAAGTAGATAGGAAGTAGATTCTAGAATAGTCAATAGATTCTAGATTTGGTAACTTTGATTATTTAGATAATTGAATTAGCCTTGGATGGTTGCATTAACACTATTATCTAGGTTTGATGATAATGTCATGTGCATAATATCAACTGAAGTAGGATGTGGCCACCTAGATGTTTCTAGGTTTGGTTTCGCCTTCACTCTAGTGTATTCAAATTTGGGTTGTGGACTATCACTTTTGGTGAAATGGAAAAACTCTATCTTTTCATCTTTGATGTGACCTTGGATAAAAATAATATAGTGGTCATATGGTGTCGAGATAATACATAATGACACCAATGTCAAATGGAACTACCTACATATCCAATACTCCAGAAGAGGGCCTTAGACTCATGTAGTTCTTCCCTATATGTTGTCTTGTGTGTGAATCATATAATGTGTGTAAATTAATTACACCATTGACCTAGCTTGTAATTTATAAAATAATACTTCATGACTACTCATTTAATACTTCAAACTAATATATGGTATTTTCCTTTGACTAATATCAGAATAAGAAAGAATAGGGAGGATTTTGGTAACTTAAGTGCTTTTTTAATACTCTTTTGGTCTAAATGGTATGTTTTCCCTAGGTGATTAATGAATGAAGGTTGATATTGTATGTATACCAATCCTATTAGGAGATAAATCATATTGAATCACATAGGCCAACCATTTTAATACATTTTATTTTAAAATTTGATGAGTTCAAGGCATTGAACACTTGTGTTAGGGTCAAATAATAACATTGATGCTACTATATGTACCATACATTAGTGTCTATGGAGAGTAGGAGAGTAGATAAAAGCTTAGAACATAATAATTTTAAAGATAATTACATTTTAATCATTATAGGAAAGATGGGATGTTAGTGTCATCAATATAAGGTTAGTTAGACTAAGAGATAGGCCAAGAGGTACAAGATAGAAAAGATGTGAGGATTGTAGGAACAAGACATATGTAGAACTAAGAGGAACAACTAAGGTCTAAGTTTTTTGAGTGTATAATACTTAGGTGATACATAATAAAAAATATCATCTACATTCCCCCGTTTTAATTTATTAATGAAAATTCTAGTTTAAATGAAAGGAATAAGTACTTGGGTGTTATGCACACCTTGTCTTTACTTGTGTTAAATTTGAGTGCTTTGCTAGTGACTAGCATGCAACCAAGATCATGTTATAGTGCAAAATTAATATATATAATATGGGTTAAAATTAATTGAAATTTAAAGGGAAAGGTTTGGGATTACCCCTGTGTGTCAATGTAACTACCTTGCCTATTGACAAGTTAATTTTACAAAATATGTATCATTGTAAGGATATAAAACTAAGATTAGGACAAATAAGATAAATATTTAAAGTGCATATATCCAAGGAGATAGATAGAAAGTGTGTGTGTGTGTGTGTGTGTGTGTGTGTGAGAGAGAGAGAGAGAGAGAGAGAGAGAGAGAGAGAGAGAGAGAGAGAGAGAGAGAGAGAGAGAGAGAGAGAGAGAGAGAGAGAGAGAGAGAGAGAGAGAGAGAGAGAGAGAGAGAGAGAGAGAGAGAGAGAGAGATGCCCCTAACTTTAATGTAAAAGTGAGTTTCTACTTGGTAAGTGAGATTAGCTCAACTATGAAACTTGGTGATACTTATAACCTAGTATCAATTCCAAATTGAAAACTTAGAATTTTTTAGTGATTTAATCAACTAAACCATACCAAAAGGTGAACCAACTATTATATTAGATTGACTTGATAAATTCCATAAAATTCTATGGGGTATCAATATGTGTAATGGTTTTGGAATATGAAATTGATCTAAATTTTGTAATATTGGACACATGTTACATATCATATGCACCTTAGATATGTCATGTTGAAACTATGTATAAAAATGGTATCATGTATATAATTCTACCACAAATTTGAATTTGAATCATATAACTATGTATTTTGGCCAATTTAGATGCCTGTGTAAGTGCGGAGGATATGCTTCTAAATCATGCACCCATTATATAAGGAGAAATATAAAACTAATATAAGTACCAATGTGTGTGACATGTTTCCAAAACATTCCCCCACTATAAAATGGAGACATTGAATACTGAATAGGTGTAGATAACATGATTCCAAATAATGCCTCCATCGAATCTATGAATTGATATAAGTACCATAGTAAATGATTGTAGAGAGCATGATTCTAAAGCATGCTCCAATTGAATATAAAAACTATGAATGTGTGGAATCATGTTCTCCACTAAAAATGCAAGCTATTATAAGTACTAAATAATAAATAAATGTGGAGAACATGATTCCAAATCATGCCCCTACTATAATCTAAAAACTATGAATATGTGGAAGGAAGCCATGTCCATGCCTAAATCGTAGGCACTTAACTTTGTCCACTTTCATGCCTAAACTTGCAAAATGAAGTAATTTAACACTTTTGACATGTTAAGCTATTAATTCATGACATAGATAATAATTTCCAAAAGCTAATAAACACTAATCAAGATTAATTATAGTGAAAATACTAATTAACTTTCTTAAACAAAAATTCTAAATTAAATTAGTGAATTTTATTTATTAAAAAAATAATTTTAGCCAAAAATGAAGGAAAAAATAAAATGAGCTAATAAAGTCATTTATTATCTCATAAATATTCAAAAATATGACTCACACCATAAAAATATCTATAGTGATTTTCCATGCCTCACAAATATCAAAAACTAAGGTGTCAAGATTTCATGAGTGCCTTAAGCCCACCTAGAGTTAGACTGACTCAACCTAGGTTAATTTAAACTCAACTCAAGTTAGAATTCAACCTAGCCTACCCATGGTTAGAGTTTGTTATTTGAGATATAAATACAAGTTCCCACACCATTAATAAAAAAGATTTTGTGTTTAAGGTTTTTATGTTGGAATACCTTCTTGAAGCCTTTGAGAGTCGTGTTATTATGCCAAAATTATGCCAAGCTTCATACCAAGCTACAAGTGACTATTGAAGAGATGATACCAGCATAGAAGAGCATTGATAAAAGAATACAATTATCATAGGCTAAAAATTAATATTATTATGCCAATAAGTAAGCATAATATGTGACAAGGGAGGTAAGAAATTTGTATTGTCTTCATCTCTATTTTGTGCTCTTGTTTATTGTGTTATGTTCCCCCTTATTCTTAGGCAAGAGGGTTTATTTTTAGTCAATATTTGCTCTTGATGTTTTCTCATTTAGACTAAAAAGATACTAGTCTACTTATTGTTTCCTCTTCAAAATCCTAAGGTACATAATGACATGCCCAGTGGGACCAAACATCCCATATGGCCAAGGAGATTAATATGCTAGTCTTAGTATTTCTAATGGTTGCATTAAAATATTTAAGTTTCAATTTTATATTACAATTTTACATATTTTTTAAAAAGGTTGCAATGATAAATGGTGATTTTCCAAATTGACATCAGTTTTAGGAATCACCCATGATCTCTGCATAAAAAATAGAGCAACACAAGAACATGGCTAATTTTTTTTCTTGATTTTCCTTGCCTTCATTTTGTGTTTGATGACCTATTTGTTACATGTGTAACCTTTTTTATTGTAGAATTCATGAGAATTTTGAACATAAAAATTGTTTATTAATTAATTTTCCTTTGAAATAGAGTTATTTTTGTGTGTTCACAAGAAATGTCGATGATCTGACTGAATAAATATCAATTTTCTCTAAGACAAAAATAGAAACATGAGAACTCAAATTAAATTGTTATTTGTTTACTGGCTTTTGGGATTCTAAGAAGGCAAAAACTTTAATAATTTATAGGACCTAAGGTGGAAAGATCAAATTTTAAACATGGTTAAAAATCTCACATACATTTTATTTGGTGCTTAAAAATCCGCTTAGTTTTTTTGTCTTTTAGTTATTTTTTAAATATCTACAGGTGTAAACAAGGCTAAGGGGAAAAAATTTAAATCACACTTCTATTTTGAGATATTAAAAGGAACACACATCTTATTTAGAGTTTTTAAGAGATTTTTCCCTTAATGTTTATTTTTCATTATTAGGTAAATTTCAAAGTTCTTAGCCTAGTTTCTTTGTTTGTGGAAAACTACAAACTATTACGTGTAGATCTCCCCTTGTCCCCTTTAGGGAACTTTAGTGAGAAACAGTGATTAGTTTATAACCTTTATTTGAAATTTGTGTTATAAATAATGTCATGTATGCTATCCCCAAGCTCCAAGTGACTTGGGTGACCCATAAATGACCTATAAAATTATTCTTTTTTCATTTATTTCTTTTTACAAATTTGGTTTGTGGGTAGGTGTTCATTGCCTCCCCATGAGTTATTCAAGGGTGAACTAACCTTAGAATTCATCTCCCAAAATTTTACCAACATTGATCTATTATGGGGTATACAAATCAAGGCAAGTGATACTGATATTGCTATGGGGCTAAGTGGCTAGCCTCTTTGATCCTAATAAAAACTTGTGTCAGGTCTAGTTAAACATTGGACTCCACTAAGAAGTACATAGATGGAATTGTTATGCAAAGGAATAAATGCTTGCATATTAAGTTAGCTAGTGTGAAGCCAATTGATGTGATTGTACCAATTGTGTTAGCCACACTTGAGACCATGTAATGCACATGAAAATTATATATTTTAGACAAAGTCCCACTTGCCATGAAATTTCATGCCAAATGTTAAATGATCCTCACTCTAATTTTGTTCCATGTATCATTGCTTGAGAGATAAAGGGGACATAAAAAATCTACCTACACATGTACTTTCTTTTTTGGATTAACACTTAATTCATCCCAAGCATTGGTATATAGGTGGAAAATTTGGCTAAAGATATGCAAAACTATGTCAATTACAGGGAACAGGATGATCCATTAGTGTTACTTTTATTTTTCTTTGATTTACATGTGTGTTTTTAGACTAAAATTGTTTATTTGTGTTCTCAAGTGAAAATAAGTTTAAAACATTCACATCATTTTGACACCCCTTTATCCTAATAAGTGTTACTATATCCATTTATGTCACACTTTTTTTCCTTGGAATTTCGTTCCAAAAACCACTTGTGTGTCTCTTGCTTAAATGGGGCATCGCTATACTGCCCATTTTATTTCAAACTTTTACCTTGGATATTCTAGTCCAAAACATTTGCCATGTCATTTATTTAAAGGAACATTTTTATGATTCCAAATCCATTCCAAACTCTTGTCATTCTTAAAATCAAGTTATGAACCATTGTTATACCTCTCTTGTTTTAAACACATGGTTATTTTACCCATTTTGGTATAGCATTTTTGCCTTAGAGCATTCAAATCTTTTCATATTAGATCTAACACCTAAATTTTTGAAGTGAAAATCTTAAACTAATTAGGTTCATGCTAAAGCCTTGTCTAATTTGGGCTTAGGTTTTCTACCTTTTATGCTTAGATTATGTTACCTAGGTTGGTTTCATATTTAATCTCAAAAAACCCTTGCCTAGACCTAACTCTTGTTATTAATTTTGTAACTTATTTAAAGTGTCCTTTTGAGCCAAGTTATTTCCATGTACATTATTTGAATTTTATTATACCAATTTTTAGATTTTATTAGTCCCATTATTCCTATTATTTTTGTGAGTCAAACTTTAAGTCTTAAGTGAGTCAATTATTGAGTGTCATCTGAGCCATTTGCCTTAATTTTATTTGTTTTGAGTTCTTGTTCAAGTATTTGTGTTTTTGAGTTTAGCTTTATTTCAACATGATTATAACCACCTTCAGGAAAATAGTTGTTATATTTTGATCCTAGTTCATAAATTGTTCTACTTTATTTAAACACTCTTGTGACTGATTATAACCACCTATTGGTAAATTAGTACTCTATCCATAAACAAGTTTGAGCCTTTTTGTTACTTTTGATGTTGATTATAATCACCTTTGGACAAATTAGTGTCATTTTTTAGATGGGTCTCATGTTTTTTTATCCTACCTTTTCCTAGTTTAGTTGTTTCTCCCTTTGTGTCTCTTTTATAGAGACAAAGGCCCTTTATCTTTATACCTTGGTTGTTCATTACCTTTAGACCCTTTATTTTTCATGTAACCTATCCATGGATCTAAACATGGCTCATTACACACATAGAGGCACTATATATAATCCTAGCTATGAGAACTTTGTGACTAGTGACTCTTTTACTCAAGAGTCATATTATGAAATTTCTTATGAGACAAATCCTTATCCATCTTATAACATCCCATATGTTGAACAAAGGCATTAACCTTTAGCATAATTTTTGGTAACTATGCCTCCTTATATAGGGCAAGAATTAGAGCCAACACAATAATACCTTGCTCAAATGATGCCTAACATTGAAAAAAATCAACAACAAAATCCCTATTATGTTACAATGTCAACCCAAGTTAGCTATTATCCATAATTATTTGAACATCATCTGTTGGAAAATAAAGATGAAGTGCTAGTTAGAGATGTTGAAGAAGGAGCAATGTTTTCATCATACTTCACATATGAAAGTTTGAGTAGTTTAATTAGAATGCTTAGTAATGCACTATGAATTTAACCATTCAAATATTCCACTCCTAATTTCCTATCCCAAGATTTGAAACAAATAAATGATGAAATTTAAGCAATATATGTTAGTAAATAAATGAAGAAATTCAAACTAAAGGAGATATGATCTTACCCATTTAACATGGAGTATCTATAAATATTATTTCTTCAAGGTTATGAGCTACCTAAATTTCATAAATACAAAGGTGAAGGTGAACCTAAAGAGAATTTGAAGGAATTATCTGTTATCTACCATCTAGTGGATTATAATGATATCTTCCTACTTCTTCTCTTCCTAAAGAGTCTAGCTGGACAAGCCTTGAAATGTCTATTAAAATTACAAAGGAACTCTATACCCGACTTCGATAATCTATTAATTAAGTTTATATAACAATTTTATTATAATCTCAAGCATTAGATTATTATTTTGGATCTACGCCTAGATAAACAGAAGACTAGTGAATACTTCACTGCATGCTTGTAATGTTGAAGATCCCTAACAAGCTAGTTTACACAAAATATTCTAGGTAAATAATTGGATACAATATTTACTAGGAGTTTGAATAGTGAGATATCTTAAAATCTCAATCTACAATGTGCTCATACACTTGAAGAGGTCATAGAAAAAGGAATTTATATTGAGAAATCCCTTGTCAATAAAGGTATAATCAAGTTATCCTCTTCCAATTAGAACCAAAATTTGAATCAAGGACAAAACCATAATCAAAACCAAAATCAATTACTAGATTTTATGCCACCTCAAGCCAACAAAAATAAAAGACCTAAACCATGTAACCATAGTAAAAATATTATTGGTAATGGGGTTACATAATTGTGCCACACTCATATGGTGAAAACACTAGTTATCCATACACCTCTACCCACTCAATAACCACTTCCTCCATACATTCAACTGGGACCTCCAAAAAACCAACCACCATAAAATCAAAACTAATTACAAGCCCCTTCTCTAATGAGAATACCATCATTTCTGACCAATTTAATGACCTTGGTGATCCTATTGAGTTTGAATTCTAAATATTGGTTCAACAAAACATGATCAGATGGCCTATACCAAAGTCATTTCTTAAAGATACTCCTTTTCCAAATTGGTACAAGTAAATTGAAATTTGTTAGTACCATCATGTTAGATGACATTTTATAAGATGGTGTACCCAACTCAGACATCTGAAGATCATGTTGGAAAATAAAGAGATAGAAAGAAACACCCATGCTCCTATGAATAATTATAACTCAAGTATATACCATAATCTATTTCCCCAAAATAATAATAATAATAATAACCAACAATAACTAAAAAAACAATAATAATGATAGAGAAATCTACCATAGAAATAAAATTAATAACGCCAACCATAATAACAATAATAAAATGGTTGGAATAAAGGGCAAAATGATTAAACCAACCATTACTTCATGTATTTGTGTATACCTAAAATAATTTTTTAGGACATGTTTTATGTGGTCACACATCACTATCAATCCTTAGACTTTCACATAACAATGACTATCTACCAACCAATATACCAACCTCCTTATCCAATGATTATACTAGCCATGTTGATGGGACAGGCATAATACCACCCAAGAGTGGATTAAGCCTCTGTACCTAGCCAACTAGGTGAATAGATCGATATTGAATAATCAACTGAATAGGAATATTAGAGGACCACAACCAAATACTACAAACGAGCCTAATTTAACCTTCCATGCCTATCATAAATAAAACAACTAAAAAAATAGTGGGGAAATACTATGATATTTGGAACAATTGAAGAAGACACATAAACACATCTCCAACATGGATTTGTTACATAAGTATACTATACACAAAGACATCCTGAATGAATTTGAACCAATCCCTTATGTCATATGGTATCACTCCAAACAAATCCAAGACATGGTAGGATATTTTAAACAATGTCTCACCTTTGAATAGAGTGATTTATTATGGGACCTATACATAATAACTTGTTGTAAATTTAAGTTAGATTAACCATGGAGTTAAACATTGTAGATAATGGTTTGGGTCTCAACATTATGTCTTTGAATTTGGTCAAACATCTCAAGTATATAGTAGTTGACTTGGTTGTTATCAAGGTATATGATAATGAATAATGGGACTGAAGGTACCTTGCCATCTAGTAGTCATTAGTCCATACATGATAATGCCATGTTTTAAGAATTATCTTACAATTTATTATTAGGCTAACCTTGGATCAATAGAAGGGTTGTATAAAATTTACACACTCAAGAATGGAAGATGATCTTTATCTATATCATTATTGTAAGTGCCTTGAGGTCGAGTATAAAATCTACAACTATGAATCTTAGCCTAAATTAGATGAATAAAAAGGGAAAAGCTATTGAATTAGGATAAAAATCCAATTACATTAACTTAGATAGCTTAGAATCTACCTTAGCCATGTTTCCATCAGAAATTTCTAATCACTTCTATGTCACTAACAAAGGTCTTGAAGAATATAGACCCATAATGAATTCTATATTGCCATTGATTAATAATCCTAAAGCTTATAGATGAATAAATATTGTATGGAATGGGAAACCAAAGGGAACAATCCTAATATCTTCAAATTAATTAGTGATCCGTTAGAATAAGATGATTCATGGCTCTACACTAATAAGTTGGTGATTGTTAAAAAGCTAGTATCCTACTCCCAAATGGATTATGGATCACCTAGATTATGAAGGTGAAGGCCTTAGGTTACATAAAAATGTCACTATAGAACTAATTTAAATGATTAAATACAAGGGAACTCATGGTATCAAATTTAAATTACCTAGGGGTGTCCCCACATACATAATTCATGTTTTAACACCAACAACTAGTAATGATGATGCCAAAACAACACATGGTCTAATTATAGCATATATGTTGACTTTACCACTACTAATTTATTTAACCCCCATGCCATTTGCATTATATAACCTATTTATCAAATTGTACTTAACCCTTTATCATTCCTAATTGATAGAGTGAGACCATCAAGTGTCAACAATGCCATTATATGATTTCAAAAATGAAGAGGCCATATGAAACTTTCTAGGATTGAGGATTTGCATACAATTTAGAGACAACAAGCATGGATTTGATATTATATTAGATCTTGTTGCCTACTTTGGAGAGTGGGTGAACTTCTTTAGCCAAAAAAAATGAAAATCAAACAATAAGGTCTAAAAGTGAAATCCTCTTTAGGGCACTTTCTAACCAAGAAAAATGTAAAGAGAAAGGAAAGTCTCTTATTAAAAATTATTTTTTGACATCATTAGATATGGATGTTCACCCCTCTTCCTATGAATAATAGGAGACCCATAACCCATAGATAAATTATGAATCATATATTAGTACTAAGGAGTGGTAGGTTTTTGCATAGATTTTAGAGTTCCCTAAGGTGTTAGTATCATGGCCAATGCTAGCATTATGAGATTTGTATTAATCCTTCTTAGGGGAATTAGAATAGATATTCCATTTAGAGGACTTTGCCATTTTTAATCAATTTAAGTCCTTTCTAACTATTATAGATGATGGTTCTATACTTCTAGTGAAGGACACTTTTGAGGTAAATATTGGGACTTAAGAGGACCCAAAGTGGATTAAGCTAGGTAAATCCCTCACTGAATAAGAATGTGAATATTTTAAAACCCTTTTTTGGGAATTTTTTTACATATTTAGATGGGTTTATTCAGACATGTCAAGTTTGGACCCCACCTTGGTTGTACACTATCTTGTTGTACATACTGATGCCAAGCCTATTAAATAGAAGTTGCATAAGATGCATCTGTGTATTACTATGTTAGTAAATAAAGAGTTATAAAAACTCTTAGATGTGGAAAAGTATTAGGATGATTAAATATTTAGAATGGATTTCAAACATTATGTTGGTAAGTAAAAAGCTAGAGGATATTAGGATCTACATTGATTTAAGAGATATGAACAAAGCTTACCTAAAATATGACTTTCCTCTACCTAATATTGACATGATAGTCAAATCCAAAATTTGATATGAAATTCTCTCTTTAATGGATGGCTTTTCAAGTTATAACTAGATCAAGATATCACTAAAAGACCAACACAAGACAATGTTCACCACTCCATGGGGAATGTTTTGTTATCAGGTGATGTTTTTTGGACTTAATAATGCTAAAACCACTTACCAAATATATAGATAGTAATTTTTCATGACATGATGTATGAAATTTTTGAGGACTATGGTGATGATATTCTAGGTAAATCAAAGACATGTGATAGTCATCCAATTGTGTTATAAAGAATCTTTGAGTGAATTTATGAGTATAATGGTAGGCTTAATCCAAAGAAATGTGTACTTGGAATCACTTATATAAAACTATTATGTTTCATTATCTTTTTCACAAGCATTAACATCAACCTAGATAAAGTCCACATAATTATAGAGATGCCACCATCATCTACCTTGAAACAACACCATAGTTTGTAGGGAAAGATTCAATCTATCAGACATTTCATCTCATAATTAGTTTCTATATGTCATATATTTATGCACTTGATGAAGAAATATATTACATTCTCTTGTAATGAAGAGTGTCAAAAATCATTTGACTAGCTTAAATAATATCTTTCCAATTAAACTACTTTATTTTCACCAACACTATAGAAGCCATTACTTCTTTACCTGTTAGTAACTGAGAATGCCCTAGGGGAAATTTTGGAACAACACAATGAATAGGGAAAGGAAAATTTCATATATTATCAAAGACAAACATTTTTCATGTATGAACATAACTATACGCTGATTTAAAAAGCCTATTTAGCAATGGTGTTCATATCCCAAAATTATGTCATTATATGCTAAAAAACAAGACCATTATTATCACCAAATTATATCCACTCAAATATATAATTTTTAAATAAAATCTACAAGGTCATATGGAAAAATGGATCATTTTATTGATTGAGTTTGAAATTGAGTATGCCAACTAGAAGGCCATTAAGGGGCAAGTACTCAAATTATCTTGTTGAAGCTCCTCTTCAAGATACTCATCCTCTTACATTTAGATTTCTAGATGAGGCCATTATGACTATTGAATAATTAGATACACTTATAGACGATAAATAGTGTAAGATGTAATTTGATGGATCATTCACTACTCAAGGATTAGGTTCCATAATATTGTTTGCTACACAACAAGGAGATCTCATTACCAATTCCTTTTGGATTGGATTTACCTGTACTAATAACATGGACAAGTACAAAGAACTTATTATAGGGATTTATCAATAATTACATTATAAAAGTCACCATTTAATAGTGTGTGGTGATTTTTAGTTAATCATCAAACATACCATAGATCAGTAGAAAACCAAGGATGAGAAGTTCATACACTATAAAGCAATGGTCAATACTCTCAAGAAATATATTTACAACATCCAATTTTAAATAATACCTTGGGACAATAAAAAAATAATAGATTCTATGGCCACTTTTGGTTCCATGATCTAGATAACTGACAAAGCTAGAGTTTATCAATTTCTTGGTAACATCTCTTAGCACTAGCACATGAACAATTAGCCATCAAGATGGTTTATGATATTACTTGTCCCACATCTCCCCGGTACTTAGATATATATGCCTTTATTTAAAACTAAATCATGCTTCCCAATTTATCATGTAAAAATAAAAAGCCTTTTCTCACAAATCCTATCACTATATCCTAATTAGACCAACCTTGTATTGTAGAAGCTATGATGGAACTATGCTTCATTATTTACCTTTAGCAAAATATGGACTAGCATTGAGGGAAGTACATGAAGGAGTGTATGAAGCCCACACCAAAAGATAATCTTAGCCAAAAATTAACTACATACTAGTTGTTAATGGATGAAAATGGAAATAGATATAATTACATATGTGAAAAGGTGTGTTAAGTGTCAAAAATATGCCAATTTGATTCATGACCTAGTGAAGACACTCAAACCATTGACATCACCATGGTCATTCTCAACATGGGGACTCAACATTATTGGGAAGATCAATCCAAAATATTTATATGGCCATAAACACATCCTAACTATTATTTAATACTTCACTAAGTGGGTGGAAGCTATTCCCCTTACATCATTATTAAGTACATCTCCAAGTTCATATTCAACCATCTCATTTGCCTCTATGGCATCCCCTATAACATTATATTTGATAATGGTGGATATTTCAAGAATAAGGATGTGAAATAATTTTGTTCTCAATACCACATCAAAAAACATTTTTATATCACTTAATATACACAAGGTAATGGCTAAGCTAAGGATTCTAGTAAAACTAATGTTAACATTATGAAGAAGATTTTCAATGACACTAGTTATAATTGGCACTTTCAGCTAATTAATGCCATTTCAGCATATTATATCACATTCCATACTATAATATGAGATACACACTATTAAATTATTTATGTAACTAAATCCATTCTCCCTATTGAGGTCGAGTTGCATTATTTTTGAATTTCATTGCAACACATCATCATGATAAAGATTATAGAGTGGCTCGATTTTAAGAGATAGACCTATTTGATGGTAAACATTTGGCTACCTTAAATAATCTTTAAGCTTATTATAATTGACTCAAAGTCTAATATAATATGTGAAAAAAGCATCTTGTCAAGTTTGGTGACTTGGTATTAAAAGAAAATCAGAATAACATCAATGTTGAAACCAAGAAAAAGGTAAATTTCAAACAAAACTAGTTAGGACACTATGTAGTTGTTTCCAACTATGATTTTGGAGCATACAAGCTCACTAAACTAGAAGGAGATGAAATTTATGAACTTATGAACATAATGCACCTCAAACATTTCTATACTTGAGGGATTCAGATTATTATCTATGAGAATCATCTAATTTATGTGATATTATACCTATTCTTTATGTTATACACCCTTTTTACCATTTTACCATACCCTTCACCCTTTACCAACCATTTATTTTTACCTAATCCAACCTATCATATTTATCCTTGGTTCCAATTCATTTATACTTTAAGCATCTTTAATGGTTAATAACATATTTAGTTATAGTGATATTTTTAGAATTACATGTTTAAATGGTAGTTTATGAAAGTAATGTGATAATGATCCTAGGAATTTCATCCTTCATTTATTTTTACCTTTGAATGGTGCCATTGATTATAACCAAATTTAGGAAAATCATTGTACCACCTAGTGCTACTAATTATAACTACTCATGGAAAAATTATGGACAACAATTTTACCATGCATTATTGCATCACCTTGCCATTATTGTTATCATTTAATTTTCCATTTGCCTGTTACATATAACTTACTAGTACTTAATTTTATGACTTTTGTGTAGGTGGAACTATAGTGAATTAAGTCTCTAATAGGACTATGTAGGTAGTTCTCTATTCATGTTGAGATTATTTATATCACCTCCTTTGCCATGCTCAAGCCATTTTATAATTCTGAATCATGTTAAATCTCTTAATTTTATATTGAGTTAAGATATTGAAAACACTAAAAAAATTTAGAAACATTAGAAGAATTTCACCACTTTTCAAATAGGTGGAACTATAGTGACTTAAGTTCCTATTAGGATCATGTAGACATCACTCAATTCACATTGAGGTCAACTTAGTCACCCTATAAGCCACACTCTCACCATTTTGAAAGTTGGAATATTCTATATCTCATAATTCTCAATTTAGTTGAGATGCCTATAAAATTTCAAAAAACTTTGAAACATGTTTCAAAACACCTAAAAATTTGTAATACTTTTCAAAAATCAAAAATATCATAAAACCATGAAAATTAGCTTAGAATTTCCATACGAGATATAAAGATACCAAAATTTTATGGGATGGTCCATCTTATCAATTTAGTTTCATTTTAAGACCACCTTTATCTTTTCTTTTCCTCCAATTTGTGGGAGAACTAAATTAGCTTGAGGTCTACACTGACTATGTAAGAAACCCCTAGATACATTGGGCATCTTGGGTTAGCTCAGTCTCATCTTACTTTCTTTTTTAATCATTTTTTTCATTAAAGATCCTGGGACTCCTAACTATTTCATAAGTAATAACTTTTCATTTAGTTTACCCATCCTTACAAGCCTAAATCCTTATGCTCTTGCCATTTTGTGAGTTTATGTTATGAGCATTATATATTCAAATTTGATACACTAATGACCACTTGGGTTCATCTTATATTTTCTCTATTTTTTGAGTACTCTCTATTTCTACACTCTTTTCATTTTATAAGATCATTATCCTTCCAAGCCATGGATGTATTAGAAAATATGAATTACAAATCTAATTCATTAGTGGATACTTATCTCTTGAATTTTAATGTGGTTTTAGCCTAAACCATACTCTTTCACTTATGTGATTTGTTTGTGTTTACACTTTCATAATTATGGAATGTCATCCCCTCTTCTCTCTCTGACACAAATACATTTTGTGAATTCATTCCTATTTTAATATATACATTAATCATATTATCTTATAATCCATTTTATTGTATCCTTTATCTTAGGAGAACTACATTTAGCCTAAAGTTCACATTGGATCTTGTGTCTATGGAAATATATAGGTAGCATCCACTTTCTCAATTCATCTATAATCAACTTGGCTACCCCTTCCTTTTTTTATCTTCCCTATCTTCATTTTTTTAATTTGTGTGTGATTATCTCCTATAGCCTAGGGGCAATGTTTATAATCTTGTTTGTGTCTTTATTTCCCTATAGTCTAGGGGAAACCTTGTGTCAATTGTTTTTTTGTTGTACCAGTGTCATTACTACCTATATTAGGGGTCTTTATATCACTAGGAGTAACACCTTTATTACACATACATGAACAATTTATTTTATATTTTCATTAACATCGTGATTAACCATTATTTTTGTATTGATTTTCTTTTTCATTTTTGTGTGTCTAGAGTAGTTTGTTTACTTCTCTTTTCTTTACTTTGAATTGTTTAGTTGTTTTTGATTGTTTTGTTCACTTTTTTGTTTGTGTATTTTGTTTATTTATTGGTGTTTTATTGTTTGATTTTATTGGTGTTTTGTTGTGTTTTCTGTTTATTTATATTTTGTTTATTTTTATCTTTTTATTTATTTGTTTTATTTTTCACTTCTCTATTGTCTTAAGACTATTACATTTTTTTGTACTTAAGTCTTGATTATCCATATCATGTACTTCAGTTACAAATTTTTGTATTTATACTTACACTTGATTTATTTTTTCTATATACACTTAGAATTTGATTATTCATATCTTATTCTAAAGTTGTTTATATTTACATTTAAATTAAGTTTCCGATGCTTAAGACATGAATTTTCATTTTAGTTATCCATAACTATCATGAATAGTATCAAAATATACATCAAAACCATGCTCACAAAGTCTTATAATAATGGAAACATCTCTGTGATAGTAAAAAAAACTAGCTAGTGACCCAAACATATGCCTTAATCCATTTGTAATAAATAAGTGAAACAAATTAATTATTATGTGCTTATACATATGAGAATATCTAGATAAGAATCCATATGTGTTATACAACTTAATAAGATGATAATCTCAGTCGAACATCTCCTACCTTAACCATCCTTTTGAGCCTCATCTTGAGACCCATTTCAAAACATGATTTCTCAGCCTATATCCCATGTTTGTTCAAATGTTCATCTTCAAAATCACATTTAAGATAGAAATGTGTTGTTATCCTTTGCCAACTCCATCCTTATGGGCCTCCTCCTGAGAACCATTTCACAACATGATTTTGTTGAAAAGTGTTGTCATTGATGTCAAGATTGATGCCATTAATGTCAAGGTACATTTGGTGAAGATACATAGTGAGTGGTATTTGAGGTATGAGTTTGTGTGCTTGATGTGATAAGGAATCCATGTGATAAAAGAGAATTTTAAGGTAATATAATTTCTCTTTTATTGAGTAGAGAATTTGAATGCAACCTAATGACTCTTTTGTTATTTAATGTCAAAGTTGATGTCAAGATTTTTTTAGTGGTGTGAGAGTGATTTTTAGTGAGTGTTATTTTTTTATATCATTGAGGTAAGCATGTTTTAATACTAGTTCTTGAGTATAAGGTGTCTTGATAAGCCTAGTCTAGACCCTATGAGAAGGTGTGCATAGTGAATTTTGGTGAAGTAAGTAAGAACAAGTTTGTGAGAGGTTGTTTAATATTGTGTGATCATACAAGATAAGTGTAGATAATTTTAGAAGTTTTTCATGGTTATTTTTCAAGTGATTAAGAAGCATAATCATGGCATTAGTCATAGAATGAAGAAACCTTGTGAAAAGGTATGAGTATGATGGCATGGTGAGATGAGTGCACACAAGAATGAATGGATTTATAAGGTTTCTTGAGTATTCATATGAGTCATTGGATCACTCATGAGAGTCTTTGGGTGAGCCTACAAGAGTAGGATATGCATATCAAGTATGAAACTAGACCACTTCTTAACCTTACCTAGCCTAATGAGGTATAATGCTTGGTTATCAAAGCATTTGAAGTATGTATGTCTATGTTTGAACATGTGAGAGGTTGTTTAAATATTTGAGTGAGGTGGAGATCACATGGAAAGATGAATGAAGGTTATCTTTAAGGCCTAATGTGTTTTATAGGTCAAGGTCTAGAGAGAAAGGAGAGAGAGTGTGGCCTAGTGAGGGGTCATGATCATATTTTAAGATTTTTAAGGTCACGTGAGCCTATACATAGGTATATATGTTGTTTTAATCATGTTAATATATTTTGAGGTCATGGTTTACAAGAAAAATCATGAAAAGTGGTTTTGAGGTCTTTTGAGTACACAAATAAAGGCATACAAACATGAGAAATAATTTAAAGTTTTCATTGGCATGTTTAACCTATGCATGGTATCTTTATCTCCTAAGGATATATGTGGAAGGGTCCTAGCTAATAAATACAAGCATTGGTTTTGGATTTAAGGGGAAATCCTTTATGAATAATTGTTAACACCAAAACCTATGTTAAACCTCTCTAAAACCCTAACAAAGACCTGATGTGAAACATCTTGTTAAAAAATCCCACAATGGTATAAAATGAATATAAAATCTATTATATCATGTATTCAACTCTCTGAGGTACCTCTAGGTGTGATTGAGTTTTCAAGGGTGTGAGTAGACCCTATAGGAAAGTGTTAGTTTCTTGAAGATTTGCTATAGTATTTAGAGTTGACCAAGTAAAAGCATGAAAATGAATGGATAATTAATATTTAGACTCATGTATCATGTATATTAATTTTTATATATAATTTAAATCCATTAAGTATGCTAAACTGGTCATCCAAGATAGCTAGTTGTTAATAGGCCTAATGGTGAAAACAATGAGAAACAAAAGCAATAGCGAGAAGATGATTAGGATTGTGTTATCATGAAATAGTGATGAAAACAAGTACATGGATATGTTTCCAAGGAATTTTAATACATTCTCATGTTTTGTATAAGTTTTTAGGTTAATGGTTTTAGTGAAAAAGTTTCTCATAAGTTGACTTGTCTGGTTTAGATGAGACAATGAGATATAAGGTTATGAGATTGGTATACAAGACAAATATTTAAATTTAAATATATTATAATTATATAATTATCTCATAGTATCATATAAATTAATCATAAGTCATTTAATATGTCTACATAGGTGTTGAAGGTCTGAGTCACCATGACCATGCTTTAAAGTAAACTGGCAGTTTTGGGTAAGCAAGTTGCAGTGATGAGTTTGAGACTATATGATATGATTTGATATATATAATTCACATGGTATTTTTTTGGGAATTTTTATGTATTATAAATTATTTTTAAAATGTTTTTTATTTAGTGAAATTGATTGAAATGTTGAAGCCAAAATGGCTTGACTAGTTCTAGTCAGACTATGTGTACTAAGGTCAAAAGATTGGTTTGAAAGACCAATATTTGACATTAGACCTTGATATTTACATTTTATATTTTTATATATATTTAAAATTATAATTTTTCCTTGTAATTTTTATTTCAGTGTTGAAGATCAAGTTACAAATGACTAGGTTTTGGAGTGTTTTAGCAGTTTTAAGTGGGCTATTTACAAAGAAGTGTTTGAGTCATTTTCCCCTAAGTTGTGAAGTATAAATAGCATGTTGAGGTTTTTAAATTATTTTATTTTATTTATTTACATGTTTATGTGACTAAATTGTGTACATGATTCATTTTTGTTTGACAGACTTTCTATAGGTTCATAAGCCTAATTACGAACAGTACTATTGGTGTGCTTCAAGTGGTGGTTAGAGATAATAAGTGTCATGTACCTAAGATGAGATTATTGTGGGTTTATTTGAGTGTAATATGAAGTGTTCCTTATATTTTTTTAATTTTGAATTTTTTGAAGTATATGAAAGTGTAATGTGTGCTAGTGAAGTGTTAATTGAATTAGGTCTCATTAAGACCTAAAAGAGGTTTTGGTATTTAAATTTATGGATGAACTATTGTAATGATAAATTAATGTATGAAATTTTTTATAATATATATTTAAATATTAATTCAATTATTGAAGTATGTATGGCCTACAAAGAGGGATATAATTAAGAGTCTTAAATACAAGGTAGTTTTAAGCCTATTTTGGTATGTATGAGAGTATGCAAATGAGATATCACATTGTGAGTATAAAGAGGTATTATATACAATTAGAGGAGTATATAGGATACATAATTAATATATGAGAGTGTGTCTACATATGAGGATCAAGATTATATGACCTAATCAGTCTTGAAGATACCTAATTGACTGAAGAGACCTAGAAGGTAATTTGAGAGGAATAAGAGTGTGAAAAGATGAAGAGGTGGTAGTCATAAATTAGTTGAGAAACAAGATGTTATAAATGTTGTCAAAGGTTTTATATGTCTTAGTGTTGATTCATCTAGGAGGTTGGTGCCTCCTTGCAAGTTAGTGTTTGCTAAAGCTCATTTAATGTTTGGCTAGTTGGATTTGGTGCTTCACTAAATTGATCTTTTAAATTATAGGATTGTAATCTATCTATAGGGATAAGTGGGTTTTATTACCCTTGATGTTTTCCAACATATATGATGTGTTTTCTTGTGTAATTATGTTTCATGCTTATATAGGTTATTTCTTATGCATTACTTGATCTATATGTTGATGTGATGGTTCATGTGTGTTAAGGAGGAATTAAAAGAAAGTTTTAAGACATTATTTCATCCCATGCTCTTAATGATTTTTATTATAAAATTTGTTATTAAAGTAGGTCCTTTTAATTAGACCTAATAACCTAAATGAGATCCTAGAAGTAAGGATGGCTAGTCAACAAATGCAAGGTTGTTTCTTTACAAGTAAGGCTCCATTCTTCAATGGGACTAATTATGATTTTTGGAGAATCAGAATGAGGACATATCTAATGTCAATAGGCCATGAATTTTAATATTTAGTTGTAGATGGATACACTCCACCTCCTACACCACAAACTAATATAATAGGTAAGAAAGAAAGTGAGAGTAATTCCAAGGAAATGAATTCCATTCTATGTGGCCTATCAAAAGTAGAGTTTGTGAAGGTGATGCATTATCAATCAGCAAAGGTGATATGTGAAAAATTGAAGACTATCTATGAATGATACACCAATGTAAATATACCCAAGTTACAAACTCACTAAAGATAGTTTGAAAGTTTAAAGATGAAACCATTACATCTTACCTATTTAAGGTTGATGAAGATATCAATGTCATTAGAGGATTGGGAGAAGAAGTGAAATAACCTATAGTTATTCAAAAGGTATTAATATTACTAACTCCTAAGTTTGATTCTAATGTGTTTGTAGTAGAAGAGATGAAAGATTTGGACAAGTTAAAAATATATGGGATTCATGGCATCTTGACTATCTTATGAGATGAGAACAAATGAAGGAAGACCTCCTAAGAAGGAAGAATCATTGAAAGCTGAGAAGAAGTCAAAATCTAAGAAGGTCAAGGATGATTTATGTTTATATTTTGTGATGATGAATTGATATCCATGTTTTCTAGGAAATTTAGCTTTGGATCTAATAAGTACAAGGGTAAGTTGCCTTTCGAATGTTTCAACTATGGTATTATTGGTCACTTTAAATCTAAATATCTTAAAAATGATAAGACTAATCATGATGAAGAACATGATTGACATCATGGAGATGATAATAAGGTCTATAATCCTAATAAAAATAATAAATATTTTGGGAAGTATGAGGGTAGGAAAAGGTCATTCAAGAACAAGAGAAGATTCTATACAAAAGAAGATAATAACTCATCCAATGTAAGTGACACAAACACATCTAATAGTGATGATGATAGTAATGAACATGTAAATGACAAAAACAAAACCTTATTCATGGCTATAGAGATAGATATGAGGGGTTGTAAAAAATAAAAGACCTTATGGATGATGAAGAATCAGATAAAGAATAGGCTAAAGTAGACCTTGAGGTAGAATTAGTGAGTGATCTAGAGGAATTATAGTTAAAAAGAAGGAAGAATCAGAAACTAAGACCATTAGTTAAGGACTATGAAAATTAGACTAGTTTGTTTGAAGAAATATTGAGTAACACATCCAATGAGTATGATGAGATCATCAATCAGTTTGAATCACAGATAGACATAGTCACTATTAGCTTCAAACCGACAAAGGAAGAATGCACCAAGTATGGAACTAAATTGGAATCCTTTAAATATGAGTTTGATCAAGAAGATATCAAGATGAATACCTATGAGAGGTTTTAAAAGAGCATTATGGCTCTAGATGACATCTTGAATAGTCAAAAATCAGCAACTAAGATGACATGTCTTTGTTTCAAAGAAGACCAAAAGGAGGTAACTCAAGTCAAGGATAAGGATAATGAAGACAAGAAGTTAAACATAAAGATATAAACTAGATATCCTAATGATATTAGGTATGCTAATTAATTCAATGGTTACCATAATGCATGTAATTAGTTTGGTCATATACCAAGAGAGTGTAGAAGACCCTTTAAGAATGAATATGTATGGGATTATGAAAGGAATAATCAATTAAGAGGTATGAATGAGGTTGTTTGATATAATTTTTATAATGTGGGACACATTGAAATATTATATCATAATAGATTTGAAAGGCCATCAATTAAAAATAAGAGGTTTGAAGCCCTTAAGGTGCAAGAGAGAAGGCAAATAAATGTATGGAAGCCAAAGATACCAAAGATGAGTCATGATTAGTCCACAATCCCAAGTGGACTATTTTATATGGTAGAGCACAATTTAGATGTGAAATAAATTCATAAATGTCTAATATCAGCTCATATTTTTGATTGCATTGATGATGAAAAGGTCAATCCTAAGGTGACAATCAATCCTAATAGGATCTTGAAGGATATTCAGTCTTTTGAGAGCATGGAGATATAGGAATCTCCTAATTTTGTGTTGTGTTAGTACCCTATGGAAAGGGGTTACTCCATTATGCCTAATTTAGACACTATTTATTTATTATAATCATGGTGGATGATTTATTTTAGGGGGATCTATTCAAATAGTTTGAGGATTCTATTAATTCATTTAGTGAGCTTAAGTTGTGAAGACAAAGGGGGAGCTTGGTAACTCTTAGTTATTTTTTAATTTATAAGATTAGTTTAAAAATAAAAATAATTATTGGTTGTAAAAATTTTAGTATGTATGACCCTTTGTCATTAATATCAAAGGGGTAGAAAGTTCAAGAAGGAAGATTGACCAGATTGGGGGAGACGAGAATGATTAAATTGAAGAATGTTTTGCCATCAATGATAAAGGGTGAGTTTTTGGAGAATTATTTTCATTGATGTCATTAATTTCAAGGTAAATATGGTGAATATTAATAGTGAGTGGTTTTTTAGATATGATCTTATGCGCTTGATGTGATAAGGAAGCCATGTGACAAGAGAGAATTTAAAGGAAACGTAATGCCTCTTCTGTTAAGAGAGAATTTTAATGAAACTTAATGATTGTTCTATTGGTTGACATAAAATTTGATGTCAAGTTTTTTTTAGTTATGTGATATTTATATCTAATTAGTGTTATTTTTTGATATCATTGAGGTAATTATTTTTGAATACTAGTTCTTGAGTACAAGGTATCTTGAGAAGCCTAGTCTAGACCATGTGAGAAGGTGTGCATAGTGAAGTTTGGTGAAGTAAGTAATCACAATATTATGAGAGATTTTTTGGAATTATGTGATCATGAAATATAATTATATCTATTTTTATAAGTGTTTCAAGGTCATTTTTCAGTTTTCAAGTGTTTAAAAAGCCTAGTCATGGTACTAATCATAGCATGAAAAGACTTTTTGAGAAGGTATGATTTTGATGGCTTGGGGAAATGATTTCACATAGGAATTAATGGATGTATAAGCTTATTTTATCATGAATTAGAGGCATTGTGATCACTCATGAGAGTCTTTGGATGAGCCTATAGGGGTAGGATCTGTAGATCAAGTATGCAAGTAGACCACTTGTAGAACCTGCCTAGCCTAATGAGGTATAATCGTATGTTGTCAAGTCATGTGATGTATGTATGGATATGTTTGAAATTTTTATAGGTTTATTTAATATTTTATTAAGGTTGAGATAACATTTAAAGAGGCATGATGGTCAACTTTAAGTAGAAATGTGTTTTACAAGTCAAGTTTTAGAGATCAAAAAGAGAGATTGTGGTTGAATGAGTAGTAATGATAATATTTAAATATGTTTGTGTTCATTTGAGAATGGAGAGAAGTATGTATGTTATTTCAATCATGTTCACAAATTTTTAGGTCATGATTTGTAAGAAAAGGCATGAAAAGTGGTTTTGAGGTCTCTCAAATACATATAATGAAGGCATGCAAACCTGAGAAGGACTTTTAGGTGTTCATTGGCATATGTAACATATGTATGGGAACATAAGATATTAATGAGAGATGCTTAATGGTATTATTTAATAACTATAGGAATTGGTTTTGGATTTAAGGGGTAATCCTTTATGAACAATTGTTAACACCAAAACCTATGTTACACGTCTCTAAAACCCTAACAAGGACCTAATGTGAAAGATATTGTTAAAAAGAGATTATAATGGACTAAAATTAATATAAAAACTATTATATAATGTATTAAAATCTCCTAGGCACCTCTAGGTGTGATTGAGTTGTCAAGTGTGTGATTAGACCCTATAAGAAAGTGTTAGTTTCTTAGAGATTTCTTGTAGAAATCCTAGTTGACTAGGTCAAAGTATGAAAATGGATGAAGGATGAAACTTGAGACTCATGTTTAATTTATATGAATGTTTTGGATAATTTAAAGCCATAAAGTATGATAAACTAGTCATCCAAGATATATAGTTGTTAATAGGCCTAATGGTGGAAATAGTGAGAAACCCATATAGCAGTGAGAAGATGATTAGGAATGTGTTATCATGAAATAATGATTAAATAAAGTTCTTGGAGATGTTTTTTAGGAATTTTAATAAATTTTCATGTTTTTTATAAGTTTTTGAGATTAGTGGCTTTAGTGAAAAATTTACTCACAAGTTGACCTATCTAGTTTGGATGATACAGTGAGATATAAGGTTATGAGATTAGTCTGTAAGACCAATATTTATATTTGACCATATTATATTTATATTAAATAATGATATAATGATATCATAAGATCATATACATAAATCATAAGTCATTTAATATGTCTACACAGATGTTAAAGGTCTGAGTCACCATGACTTTACTTTAACGTAAATTGGTAGTTATGGGTAAGTTATAGTGATGAGTTTGAGACTCTATGCTTTGAATTGATATATCCAACGCACATGGTGTTTTTTATTGAGAATTTTATTTCTTATACATTATTTTAAATTTTTTGATAGTTAGTTAAAGTGGTTGAAATGTTAAAGCTAAAATGGCTTGACTGGTTCTAGTTTGAGTGTGTGTACTGAGGTCAAAAGATTGGTCTGCAAGATCAATATTTGACATTATAACTTGATATTTTTGTATTTTAGAGTAGTGTATATATTTAAAAGTATATTCTTAATGTATAAGTTTTTTTTATATGTTTTATTTTACTGTTGAATATAAATTTGTTCATGATTGGGTGTTTTAGTGTTTTGGTAGTTCTAATTGGGTTATTTTTAGAGAAGTGTTTGAGTCCTTTTAACCTAGTTATGAAGTATAAGGCACATGGTGATGTTTTTAAGTTAATGGAGTTATTTTACATTTGATTTATTGACATGGTTATGTGAATAAATTGTGTATATGATTTAATTGTTTATGGTAGAATTTTTATATGTTTACAAGCCTAATTTTGAAGTACTAATGGTGTGCTTCAAGTGGTGGTTGGAGATAAAAAGTGTCATGGACCTAAGATGAGATTATTAGGGGTATATATGAGTGGAATATGAAGCATTCCTATCATGTGTGGATTTTTAAAGTGTTCCAAGGAGATCAAAGGGTAACATGTGCTAATGAAGGCCTAATTGAATTAGGTCTCCTTAAGGCCTAAAAGAGGTTTTGGTATTTCAAGTTTTAGATGAAATATTGTAATGATTGATTCATGTATGAAATGTGTTATAAGACCTATTTAAAGGGTAATAAAATTTTTCAAGTATCTATGGTTGACCAAGAGGAATATGAGTAAGAGGCTTGTATAAATATGATGGGTCCCTTTTTATGCTATTTAGTGGACCACAGCAAATCATCACATATCAATGTGAGGAAATCATTGTAAATGATTGATATTTTTGTAATTTTGGTGCCAACTAGGAGGATATTTGAATATCTTGCACCAACTAGAAAGTAGTTTCTTTATGCTCAGGTTTTAAGGGACATCCATTTGAGTACTATACATGGCAGTTGGAGAGGGTGGGTATCAAAGTAGTAAATACAACAGAATAATGACCCCTAGTGATATCTCATCACCTAGTGTGCACCCATCCAAACTAACAAAAATATTCTCCCCTAACTATAAAAACAAGCTTGAACCTAGAGAAAAATGATGTGACATTAATGCAACAAAGATCTACAAGATTAGCTCTAGATTTATGCATGCATTTAGTTTATATTCAAAATGAATACTTTGGAGAATCAACATGTACCACCCAATCTCACCTATGATCTATTGGGATTGTAATAGAATTTAGATGAGTGTGTGCTCTATTTTATATAAGCTAAACTTTGTTTTACTAAACTTCAAGTTAATAAATAATGAGATTGAAACAAGTTAAGTATTGATATTATTTAGATGGTTATATAATTAGTTTATAATAATGATTAGAATGGAGTATTAATGATAGTATATATTCCATATTTGCATATGTTATTGAGTGAAGGTTTGGTCTAGGTCATTAATGGCATCCTTATGTCATATAATGACTTTGGATTAAACTATAAAATTGCCTAAGTATTGGGGAAGGCATATTCTTAACCCTAAAACCCATGCCTAGAGTGCTAGCATGAGAAATGAACCACTGAGTATAGAGCATTTCCTTGAATCACTAAGAACCTAAATGACACTTAGCTTGGCATCCCCAAGACTTGAGACCCTATGACCAGAATTAGCTACCTTGAATAGACTTGTGCCTATTAATGCTACCAAGAATAGATTACATTAATGAAACTATCTAAGCTAATTATGGAAATGACCCAGTCCCAAAGAGGCTAGTTTGCACCATGTCTCCACTAGTCCAATGCAAGCCTCAGTCCCTTCTCTACTATGCTTTGGGTAAGTGCATAGGGATTGTACCTTATGTAGTTTGATAATAATGTAGTAGTGCATTTAAATGTTATGTGCCTAGGACTTTGCTATGATTACACCTAGTTATAATGAGTTCATAATTGACTTGGATTAATTTCTAGGCATGTAACAAGGCAAATAAGTTAACATCCAAGAACTTTTATACAATATTTTGGTTTCATTGTTGAGACCTATGTTGAATTTTATTGCTACAATGGTGCAACAAAAAGATGTTCTAAATCTGACTTGAGAACATTGAGTGTTATCTAGAGTAAGTAGAAGATAGTTACATGTAAAAGCATCCAACATGCCAAGGATAGAAGCTAAGATAATGGGTGAAAACCAACCTATATGATGCTTTGTATAAGGTGTTCTTTTATGAACTACTTGAACATGTGTACTAGTGGTTGGTTGCTGATACAACCTTTAAAATATGAAGCTATGACCAACACTTTAAGTGGACAAAGGAGTTCCTAGAGAGGCATGAGAGTCTAAATGATGTTTGGATGCATCTTGTAGACAAGTGATAGAGTGGCATGCTAAATTGTAATGTATTGGAATACATAGTGTCCACCTATAAGCAAGTACAAAATGTGAGAAGGGGAAGTTTAGGTAAGGCATGATGGAAATGGATGAGCAACCTTAATACCCAAGAGATAAAAATATATAACTATAACAATTAAAATCATAGGCTGATAGAGGATCTAGAACCTAAAAGTGGTGAGAGGACTAATAGCAAATGGGAAGGGCATGGGGAAGGATCCCTTGAATTATAGTAGTGTAAATAGAGGAAGAAGCAAGAGGCCAAGTTTAGTATTTTAGAGTAGAATTCATTGGGTTCCTATAAGATGTGATGAATGAAGATGCACTAGAATCACCTACCCCCTTTAAACCTAAAGTGCAAGCTTATGCACTAGATTCTCCACTAGAAGATAGAAGAATGATAACTAACCATGATATTGACATTGACTTTGATATACTTCAAAATTTTAACCAAGACTTTATGATCATATAAATGATATCTTATGAAGAATTGAGAAATAATACCATGATGCTAGTGAATTCTAACCCAAGAATTTAGAAAATAAGTGCAAGCATTACCATTTAGAGGATGTCAACTATATTGATTGGGAAATAACCCATAGGAAGTGGCGTAGTGCCACAAGTAAGAAGTACCATACCATCAATTTCAATGAATAAGCCTACAATAATAGGTTCAATTCTCTACCCTACAGCTAGAGGCATTAAAGGACCACCTCTAACAAAGGTTTTCAAGGGTAAGCACCTTAGATTCTAACACCACCCCCTCAACAAATTTATTATGAAATGGTGATGCACTTGCCCGAGTATCATGGCATAGAGAATGTTGTAGAGTATGTGCTCAAGTTGGAAATTTAATGGCACACTCAAGGTATCACATAGTTAGATCATAAGGTAACTTAGTTCATGACGAACTTATTGGATTGTGCCCATAATTGGTATAAATTTTTTGATCTAAACCAAGCCATGGTTGATTATAATATACTAAAGGAGGCTTTCGTGAAGTAATTTGATATTATTAAGTTTGAGAAACAAAGAATTGTAGCTCTCAAGGAAATTAGCCAAGGGATATCTTAGAGTGTGCACCTATATGATGCATAGTTTAAGACTCTCCTCTCCAAGATTCCATATGATATCCATCCCTCCCAACACATGTAATGGTTTTTGGGGGGCCTAATGGTACCTTTCAAAAGAGCACAATTGATGGAAACCTTCATAAAACACCATGAATCACTTAAATCCATGCTCCAATTTGAGGTAGTAGGCAGTGCTGACATTAGGATTAACTCATTTATGGAGGCATAGATCATGTCAATGGCCTCCCAACTATAAAAGATAACTACTGGCTTGGCACATGACACTCATAGTGGATTGTGGTGTACTAACTATGAGATGGAGGGGCATAACAAGAATAATTGCTCATGAGGAATTTTTTTTACCTTATTAATTATGAAGTCCATCATGGAATGTATGACTCTCAAAACTACCCCTTATTATAGTGTGCTAGTCAAGTGAGCACCACTATCTATTGTGAGTTGTGTAATGCCTATACTTAGTCAATATTAGACTATCAATTCATTGATGAGATGCACTAGAATATGGAGAGAGGTGCATAGTATGCAATAACCATAGTTGGTAGGTAGGTGGTATAAGGAAACAAAGGCTATGGCCCCAAAAATACTATCTATGGTAATCAATAAGGCATGTACAAGTGAGGTGGAGGACATAGTGGAGGAATATTCCCACCATGATCATGTTACAAGTGTAGGTTGACTAAACATTATTAGCATGACTATCCCATGCACCTAACACATGGGTATTATTGGGGACCACATACAGTCAAAGATTGCCTAGAATTATATAAAAATTTGACTCAAGGTTAGCATGGCATAGATAAGGGTACCAAAATGGTTAGGCATCAACCAAAGGAGGAAAAATGGACTCTTAAGCCACAAAAAATTCACAAAGATCCACCTAAGGTATAAGCCATAACTCAAAGTGGGTTTACCACTCAATTTCCTATTAAACTGATAAAAGAACTATGCTTGGAATATGGTGAGCCAAGTTACACTAAGTGCATAATGAAACTTGAGCTAAAATTTATGCCCTACCTTAAACCTACATGATAGAAGGATGTACTAAAATAAGCCATGAGTGTAATACAAAATTTTTAGGGAGAGCTCCAACTGGCTAGAGATATATAAGTAGAGGCTATCACCTCATGTAGGAAGCAAGATATCTAGGAGGTTGACATATAGGATTTGATCAAATTATTATGCCTCTTGTAAACTAAAGGGATGTTGCCCTTACTAAAAAACTTTATTTTATAGGACACAAGGAAGTGACCAGAGGAAGAGATTGTGCCTTAGATGATTGAAGTTATTATGCCACATATGGAGTTAAAGCATGAATTAAGACATACTCAAAATGTAGAGTATGACCAAGAACTACTAATAAATGCCACCATCAATGGATGGTTTATTTGTGAGGTCCTTATGGACATGGGAACCAAGGTTAAAATTATAACTAGAACTACCTGGGAGAAGATGGGATAGCCATCCTTAAATCCCTCCCTTCATATGATTTTTATGGCTAATAAAACCTAAGTATAACCTATTGAGATCTTGAAGGGTGCCATTATTTATATTATGGGTGTCAAATTTTGAGTTGAATTCAAATTAATTGAGTTGGTAGAGCATGATAACTACTCAATAATCTTAGGTAGGCCATGGTGTTACATCAACATTATGAATATGCAATTCAAGAATCATGACATGACTTTTGAGAATGGTAGAGAGATGGTGGTGATCCCCCTATCAAGTGATCAATGGACTCCATATGTGGAAAGTTTTTATCTCAAAAATGAGATCAACCACATTTATAGTACCAACTTCTAATACAAATTATGTAGCGTACAATTGATGGGTCAAAGAAGCTTATGAAGTTCCTGGCTGAAGGTGCTGCCTAGTGTGGGTAACTGAGCCTTGGCTAGATAGAATGAGATTGATTAGGATTGATCACACTTAGAAGAAATGGGTTCCCCATGCCAAAAAGGTGAGTACAAGAGTGTTATTATTTAGTAAAGGGAATATCACAACACTCCCAAAATATGGAGGGAGCTAGCTAATAGAGAACTATGTGCATGACATTAAAGCTTGCATTTTCAAGGAAATAGATTGAATGTGCACACTAGTACATACCCTAAAGAGAACTACTATTCATTAGTGGGTAGTGTAAAGGCCTAGCTTGCCAAAATGGAAAGATGTGAAGGTAGAAATATACAATTTTTTTGGAAAGAGTAATGAATACCTAGACATACCTGGTTACTCATGCAATTCCAACCCAATCATACTTGTGCACTTGTGTGAAGAAACTTAGACTATTTATGGTGATAATGTTCCTAGAGATTATGGCTGTAGGAGTTATACATGACTTTGAAAACATGGCCACAATTATGGTACATTGTAAATGAAACATGTTGAGAGATAGGATATTGGGAGGTACTCAAGGAGAGGTTTGTGTACACCTTCTCCTCTTCATAAAACATAGAGCTACTGGAACCACTATAAGTCATTCATATGGTAGTGTTTGAGAACATTTAAATCCTAGAAGAGTGCCTTAGGGACATGTTTAAGGATAGAGGACTATTCCTCCTGATGTTATTTGAAGAAAGGGCACTCAATAGTGACTCCAGTGAGGAGGATGATGAAACTTGGAAGGAGTGAAATTAGAAGTTTCTAACAAGAAGAAAAAAACTCATGTGCCACATAGATGAATACACCCTAGATGAAGAATATTTGATTCATATTTTAGTTTAAACAACTGAGGGGATAAGGCAAGTGAAATAATCTCATTAAGAGAAGAATTAACCCTACCACACACCCCTCAAGACCACCAAAGTGGACATCAATGCAGAAGGTGATTACAATATTTACACTATAGGTGTATATTAGTTTTAGGTAGAGATGGTATGAGTCATAGACCTCTTGAAAGAGATTCAATACTTATTCCCACACAACTATCAAGGCATGAAGGTAATCCTCCTTTCCCTTAGAAAAATTATCATTGAGCTGGTGAATGGTGTGAGGCCTATCAAGAAGTACCCATATAGAATGAATTCCAATCTCCATGCCAAGGTGAAAATGGAGATCGATGGAATGTTGGCCATTGGCATCATTTAACCTATATAGGAGTATGAATGGGTGAGCCTGATGGTCATAAGCATCAATAAGTATGGGCACATTTAGATCTACATTGACTACTACATATTGAACACAACCTACATCATTGACCCTTTTTGACCCCATTCACCAACAAAGTTCTAGATGGTATCACAGGTTTTGAAATCTAAACATTCACTAATGGTTTCTTGAGCTACCATCAAGTATAGATAGAAGAGGAAGATAAGCCTAAGATAACCTTTAAGAATGAATGGGGTTATTTTGATTATAATTTGATTCCCTATGGACTCAATGATGCATTATCTATATTCTTTAAAGTGGTGATCACTGGTTTGAAAGACTTCATCCATAAATTTCTCCAAGTCTATATCGATGACTAGACTATATATGGCCTTGTAAAGGACCACTATGACAAGCTATACCTCATGTTTGAGAGGTGTAAATAGCTTCAAATATCAATATAATTTAATAAGTTCATATTTTGAAACCCATTTAGAACATTTCTTGAGCACATCATCTACAAGGATGGTTTTATTATTCATCTTGTGAAGATAGCCATCATCATTCAACTCCAGACTCCCTCAATGTAGAAAGATGTTTACACCTTTTTAGGCCATTGTGGTTAATAAAAGAAGTTTATAAGGAACTTCACAAATATTTTAGCACCTATAAAGGATCTCTTGTGCAAAGATGGCCCATCCTATTGGAGTAGAGCATTAAAGGAGGCTCTTTAGACATTAAACCTAAAATTAGGCAAGTGCACTAGTTTTGCAATTCCCTAACTAGAAAACTCCTTTTCACATTCATGTTGATTCTTTGGGATCCATAATTGGTAACATATTGGCACAACCAAATAAAGGAAAAATGGATCATCAAATCTCCGTAATCTGAAAATTAATGCAAGTGGAGTAGAATTACACCATCATCAAGTGCAAGGCATTGGCAATGGTCTAGCCTTACAAATTAATTAGGAAATATATATTGGTGACCCCATTCATCATCTTCACTAATCATGAGGCACTAAAGTATCTCATGAATAGGCCTATGTTTCATAGGCACATGTAGATGGATAGTCATATTCTAGGAGTTCTAGTTCTTAGTTTTTGTCAAACCTAGAAAGTAGAAATTGGGACCAAATCACTTTTCCCACATAAATTTAGGTGATACGATGGTGCCAATTGAGGATGATATGTTGAATGCACAACTATATAAAATATATCATGTCTCAGAAGACATGGTAAAGATTATCTCTTTCCTAATGTCTAGGTTTATGCCCTAGACCATGTCAAATAAGAAAAATTCAACTTGTTGTTCATGCCACTCCCTTCTAGATCATTAAGGGGGAATTGTATAAACTAGGTAGAGATGAAGTCCTATGATGGTGTGTTCTAAAAAATTAAAGGAACCCCATATTGCAAGACTTACATAAAGGAATCACAAGAGGCCATTACACTAGAGACATAATGGGACACAAGATACTTTAGTCAATTTTGTGGTGGCCAAGCCTATTTCAAGATGCAAAGGATTATGCTAAGGCATTCAACATATGCCAATGCACCAAGAAGCCTAACCACTAAGATGAGATGCCTCTCACCCATATTCTTGCCTAAGTGCCATTCAAGAAATGGGACATTGATTTTATTGGGCTGATAACTCCCACAACATAGTGTATAGGTGCATGGTATATTTTGGTAGTTACTAATTATTTTTAAAAGTGGGCTAAGGGTAAACTGACAATATATTATATAGTTTTAATATCCATGCACTTCATTTAAAAGAACATAATAAGTCAATATGGATGCACACTTAGTTTGAATAGAAATAGGGGAAATAATTTCATCAATGAGATGGTGTGCATCCTCTTAACTGACTACATGGTGTCACACAACAAAACCACATCTATCATCCATAGGCAAATGACATAGCTGAAGCATTTGACAAGATCTTGAGAACATGCCTAAATAAGATATGTGATGTTTTCCATAAAGATTGTGATGATAAAGTGTATATGGTGTTATGGGAATACCACACAACATACAAGCACCTGAATAAGACCACACCATTTCAATTGGTGTTCAAAATTGAAGAAGTTCTTCCCATGGAATTCATGGTTCCATCCTTATGCATTACATGTATTGGTCACTTAGACAACCAAAAACCTTTAAGTACAAGCTTGGAAGACTTGAAGCACTTGAACAAGAATCACACCTAATTAATATAGAGTCAACAAAAAGAGAAGGCATGATAAAAGCTTTGGCATGAAAAACACATCAACTATAAGGAGTTGACTGAAGGAGCATTGGTACTGCTCTATGACTCTAAGTACCTTAAACACCCAAATAAATTACAAATATGATGGATGAGCCCCTATATCATCCACCATATACTGGGGATAGTTGCATATAACTTATGCATGTTTTTTTATCAATATGCTCCTTAGGAATTTTGATGGCAACCAACTAAAGCCATACCAACATTATGGTGGGAAATCATGAGGACAATGAATTCTTGGTCACTAGTTGATTTGAGTATGCTAACCAGAATAATATTTGAAATAAGACAAATAGTTATATATTTTTTTGATCCTTATGTATTATAAAGAGGGAATAATTAATGCTTTGAAGCCTATAGAGAACATTTACTGACACATCACATATACTTCTAATAGGGTGAGTTGAGCACTTACACTTTCTTACTTCACCTTAGGCCAGACACCTAAGTTTATGGGCATGTGTAGATTGCCAACTTTATGAAAAAGAGCACATAAAATAATAAACCAAGAGATCCAAGAGATAGGGTGATCTACTAGTGAATTCATGTGTCCTTTCATAGATAATTATAATCAGGTGAGTTCAGCACTTTCACTTTATAAATGCATGAGGACAAACATCTAAGTGGTGGGCCTGCGAAACTCATTATATGTAAGAATAAGATGCACAAAACCCATATATTCATGGTCAAAATTATAGTGAACTTGAAGGCCCAAGAACAAACTACTATGGTGTTTCCATGCATAAGACCATTTAGGTGAGTCAAGGCAATTTTATTTATAAGTGCCTAGGGATAGATGCTTATTTTTCTCGACATGAGGAAGTTACCAAACTTTGAATATTTGAGATAAAAATGACAAAGTGGATAAGTGCAAAGGTAGCTTTTGTGCCAAAGTTATAAAGAGGTGCATTAATTGATTGAATGCCAAAAATCAAAGAATAAAGTGAATATACACAATATAGTTATGAACAAGAGGGAAGAAAAAGATGCACCAATTGATCATGCACAAGAAAACTAGAAAAGGAAACTAAAGCACTAGAGGTCCAGCATAAGGAATTTTTATGGGGTAGGATAGGCTAAGGTAAGATAAAGCACAACAAAATGACCAAGATAGAGAAGTGTGCTTTAAATAGAAGTGTATCAAGAAGAGAAAGTGGAACTAAAGAGGTTGAATCACATGGATGTGAGATATTGTGCCTAGGTTGCCAAAAATAAGGTGAAGATCACATTGAGTGAATAAAGCATAGAAGGAGAATCATCAAAGATAATTGTCATCTACCTAGGTTTCAGTGGGAAGTCACCATTTAAACTAAATTTCACTTCATCAAATTACCATTAGGAGCATTTAATGAGGTGGTAATGGAGGCAAAAAGATAAACATTCAATGCATTAATGATAATGTATTTTTGTAGATTTCCCAATATTTTGAATTTTCCAAGAAATATAAGCATTACCACACCATAAAATACCTACATTAATGATAGAAGTTAAAAATTTATATGTACTGGTAGACTAAATGCTTCCCCAAATGAGGATGGTGATATAAGAAAAAGAAGACCCATGTGAAAACATTAAGAGAGAGCCAAACAAAAAGCTCAATAAGGTAGAGGACCTTTTCATGAATGTAAAAGAGGGTGTAGAAGAAGCTAATGTCATATTTTGAAAATTTTCCACTCAAGCATCAGATATCGATGCATGCCTTCAAAAGGTGAAGGAGGAAAATGATGATTTGATGAAACATGCTTTCACCATGAGTAGGACTAAGTGTGCCCAAGTTATGGTGCAAGTCAACACCTTAAGTTCCCATATAAAAAACTAGGATCAAGACTTTGAGGTACTCTTCTCTACCTTTCAAACAAAGGTAAGTGAGCAAGGGGTCATATTAGATGGCAGGGTAAAAAGGGAAAAGAAAAGGCTAGAAGCCTTCAAGAAGGAATTGGAGAACTCAAACATGCCTGTACTTGAGTATGAATCAACAAAAGTATAAGGTACCACTAAACATATCAATTTTTCCATTCAGGGTTTTAAAGACTTTAGGGTAGAATTTTAGTATGATATTCCTAAATTTTGCACAATAAAGGCACTGGAAGACTAGTTTAAAGGTAAACTAAAATTTTTGTATGGGGTAATATTGGGCCTATTTTTTTTCTAACTAGTAGACCACACCAACTCAACACATCTTAACATTAGGTAGTCATTAACAATGATTTCTCTTTTGGTACTTTTAGTTCCAACTAAGAGGATCTTTGAAGATCTTATGCCAACTATGAGGTAATTGCTCAGCACCTGGGTTTTAAGTGATGTCCCTTTGAGTAATACACATAAAGATTGGAGAGTACAAGTGTCAGAGTATTAGAGATAATAGAATAATGACCCCCAATGATAGATCAATAGTTGACATGTGCCCATCCAACCTACCATAAATATGTTCCCCTGCCTATAAAAACAAGCTTGAACCTAGAGAAAATTGATGTGACTTTAATGTAGCAAAGCTCTACAGGATTAACTCCAGAATTATGCATGGATTTAGTTTATATTCATCATGAATACTTTGGAGAATCACCATGTATCTCCCAATCTTGCTTATGATCCATTGGTCTTGTAATAGAATCTAGATGAGTGTGTGATCTATTTTATATAAGCTATACTCTATTTTATTAAACTTTGAGATAATGAAGAATGACATTGAAATAAGTTGAGTATTGATATTATTTAGATGGTTATAGCATTATTTTATAATTATGACTATAATGGAGTAGTATTGATAGTATAAATTCCATATTTTCATATGTTGTTAATTGAAGGTTTGCTCCAACTCATAAATATCCTTATGCTAGATAGTGACTTTGGCTTAAATCATAAAATTACCTAAGTGTTGGGGAAAGTATGTGCCTAGGACCTAAAACCCACACCTAGAGTGATAGAATTAGGAATGAACCACTTAATATAGAGGATTTCCCTAAATTTCTAAGCACCTGAATGACACTTAGCTTGACATCCCCAAGACTTGAGACCTTATGACTAAAATTAGCTACCTTGAATAAACTTGCACCTATTGATGATACCAAGAATGGTTTACACAAATGAACCCATCTAAGATTATTATGTAAATGACCAAGTCCCAAAGAGGATAAGTTGTGCCATGTCTCAACTATCCCAACATGGGCCCTGGTCCATTCTCTACTGCACTTTGGGTGAGTGTACAAGGTTTACACCTTGTGTAGTTTGATGCTAGTATAGTAGTGCATTTAAATGCTATGCACCTAGGAATTTTCTACTCTTGTACCTAGTTTTATTGAGTCAAAAATTGACTTATTTTGATTGCTAGGTACATGACAAGACAAATAACCTAACATCTATGAACTTTTCTACAACAAAATATGAGTTAGTTTTAGGATTAGTTGGATATGTATGAGAGTATGTGAATGAGATAGCACATTGTGAGTAGAAGGAGTTATTGTATACCATCAAAGGAGTGTAGAGGATCTATAATGAAGGTTTGAAAGTGTGTCTGCATATGAGGATCAATGTCATATGATGTAATCAGTCCTGAAGATATCTAATTGAATGAAGAGACCTAGAAGGTAGTTTGAGAGGAATAAGAGTGTGAAGAGATAAAAGATGGTCATTATTGGTTAGTTGATAAAAAATGTGTTTTGAAGGTGATCAAAGGTTTTAGGTCATTAAGTTGGTGCTGAGTCATCTAGGGGGTTGGAGCCTCCTTGAAAGTTGTTTCTTGCTAAAGTCTAGATGAGTTGGTGCTTAACTAGTTGGAGTTGGTGTTACATATGGAGTTGGTGCTTCAATAAATTGATCTTTTGAATTATATGAATATAGTCCATTTATAGGAATCACTAATTTTTCTTCCCCTTGAGGGTTTCCCACATATATGATGTGTTACATTGTGTAATCTTGTTTCATATTTGTATAGTTAATTACTTATGGATTGCTTGATATATATGTTGATGTGATGGTCCATGTATGCTAAGGAGGAATTGAAAGAAAAATTTAAGACATTGATTCACCCCCCTCTAGGTGATTTTGCTTCCAACTGATTTCTCATCCTATATCCCATGTTTTTTTGAATGGGCATCTTTGAACTCACATTTAGGCTATAAATGTGTTGTTATCCTTGGACAACTCCATCCTTTTAGGCCTCCTCTTGAGACTTGTTTCACAAAGAAAATTCTTAGTCTATATCCATGTTTGTTCAAACATGCATCTTCAAACTCCCATTTAGGTTAGAAATGTATTGTTATGCTTTTATAGCTACATCCTTTTGGGCCTCCTCTTTAGACCCATTTCGCAACATGATTTCTTAGTTTATATACCATGTTTATTTGAACATGCATCTTCAAACTCAAATTTAGGATCAAAATGTATTATTACCCTTTGCCAACTCCATTCTTTTGGGCCTCCTCCTAATACCTATTTCACAACATGATTTATAAGCTATTTCCCATGTTTACTCAAACATGCATCTTTAAACTCACATTTACAATAGAAATGTGTTGTTATCTTTTGCCAGCTCCATCCTTTTGGGCCTCCTCATGAGACCCATTTCACAACATGATTTTTCATTATGTATCTCATGTTTGTTTTAATGCACATATTTGAACTCACATTTAGGCTATAAATGTGTTTTTATCCTTTTCCAATGTATATGTTCCTCATTATAACCACTTTTAGGAAAATTAATGTGTTTCCCTTTCCATTCCTAATTATAACTTCCTTTGGGAAAATTAGTGTTTCCTACTTTCTATTCTTGATTATAACTCTGGGAAAATTAGTGTTTTCCATTTGGTTACTAATTATAACCACCTTTGGGAAAAATAATATTTGTCCCACCACCCTATTTGGGCATCCATCTTTTCCACTGCTTATAACCACCTTTGGGTAAACTAGTGTCACACATTTTGTTACTAATTATAACCACCATTGGGAAAATTACTAAATTTGTTGCCACTACTATCTATAAACATCTTTGGACAAGTTAATAATACCACCCCTATTTTCATTTAGATCATGTTTTTTCTTCAATTTGAGAGAATGTCTGATGATTGTATTCTTGTCACCCATTCCCTTAAGGGGGAATCAAGGGATTATTGATCACCCTTTGGGGCATGAACCATTCAACTTAACATATTTTTCATTATTTGAAAAAACATTACTATTCTAGTGTCTTGAAATGCTTTCTCAAATAGGGGCAATCTATAGACACTTAATTTTGGTCATTTTCATTCCTAAATAGGCATTCTATTCAATTTATAGAAACTAACATACTTTAAGCCTCTAAATCACCTAAATTCCTAATTTTTTCTATGTAATAAATTTAATCACCTAGAAACATGATTAGGCTAGCTTATTTAGTGTATTACCCTATATGTATCACTAATCTAGTTCTATTCTAACACTAGTTAAATTAAAACCTATTAATTTGACACTGTTGGCATGTTAAACTATTAATTCATGACATTTAAAATAATTGTCAAAAGATTAAAATCACTAATAAAGACTAACTATATTTCAAATCCTAATTAACTTTCCTAAACCAAAATTACAAATCAAATTAGTAAATTTCATTTAATAAAAAAGAAATTTTATCCAAAATTGAATTAAAAAGTCAAATGAGCTAATAAAGTGATTTATTATCTCATAAATATTCAAAATATGACTCACACCTCAAAAATATCTAAAGTGAGTTATCATACCTCATAAATATAAAATATATGAGGTGTCAAGATTTCATGAGCACCTTAACCCCACCTAGATTTAGACTGACTCAAGCTAGATTAATTTAGACTCAACCCAAGTTATAATTTAACCTAACCTAAGCATGGCTAGATTTAGTTCTTTAAGATATAAATACAAGTACCCACATAATTAATAAACAAGCTTTTGTGTGTAAGTTTATTCTATTGGAATACCTTCTTGAAGCCTTTGAGAGAAGTGTTATTATGCCAAAATTATGCCAAGCTTCACACCAAGACATAAGTGACTATTGAAGAGATGCTACCATCATGGAAGATAATTTATAAAATATGACAATCATCATAGGCCAAACATGAATATTCTTATGCCAAAAAGTAAGCATCATATGTGATAAGGGAGGTAATAAATTTGTATTGTCTTCATCTCTATTTTTTCTATTTATTATTGTGTTATGCCCCCTAGTTCTTAGGTAAGAGGTAATAGTCTTAGTGGATTATTTTGATTGATGTTTTATCATTTGGACTAACAAGATACTAATATACTTATTGATTCCTCTTCAAACTCCTAAGGTACACATATGACATGCCCCCACTAAATTTGAGAACCATGAAAAGTTTAGAAAATATGCTTCCCAAGAAATCCACCACTAATATTCCCATCTTTGAGGTGAGGTAAATATATTACCTGGAAGTTAACTCATCTGAAAATGGCTAGAAAACTATAAAATATATGAATGTAACCTTATAGCATATAAAATGAGAACATTTTTGGGTAAATGTATCATTGAAATCCATAGAACTAATGTGATCAAATGTAGGCCTAAGAGGGATGATAAATATCATGACAACATTTAGATAATAACTATAAAATCTCAAAAGTAAGTCAAAAGGCAATGATCCAAGGATATCGTAAACAAGGGGCATTTTCAAATGCCATAAAATCAAATGGACATGACTTAGTCAAAAGTTCACAAAGTAAGTAATGACATATTAAAATGTATAAGAACTCAAACCTAGGAATATAGGCCATAGTATAGCATATTCAAACTCTCAAAAAAGTAGAGAATAAAAACACAAAACACTCGATAAAGTGTGTAAAGGAAAATCATAAGAAAACAACATAAACATGTCATAGTGGCCCATGGATCCAATGTGTTAGAAAAGTGTGTCAAGCGTATAACATATGAAGTACCCTATGTACGATGTAATCATGGAAAATAATCATGTGTAAATATATATGTAATCTCAAATATTATAGTGTAGAGTGATCATTGAATCATATAGCCTATTTGTATCAATATCGAAGAAGCAAATGCCCCAAATGTCCATATGACTTGAGTAGATGGAATGGCCAACATATGAAATAAGAGTGTATCATGTATTTTTGTATACATCTATCATATCCAATGTATAAGTGTGACACATGTGTGTGTGTATGAGTACTTGAATATGCAAAATATCAATTTCGAACTAACACATAGATGCCAAGGAGCCAATATAGCATGCAGGTGCTGATAATATTTTTTGGATTATTTGAAGGGTTCTTGTTTTTTTGGTGTTTTTCAAACATTTGAAGAGGAAAGACTATCCTATGATCTCAAGATGAGGATGAGAATATTCAACATGTGTTAAAAGTATAACTTGTCCTAAATGAGATGTACCATATGCATGCATAGTAAAATAAGAAAGTGTATCATGCTCTTTTGGTAAGTTTGTATTTGGTATATTTGTTGTGGAGTTATTTTCATTTGTTGCTAGTAACTATGGTTTTCTAAGTTTTGCATTATATTTTGTCAAAAATAGACTGATATGCATAATAATATAACTTGATTTGGATCTAAGTGTGACATTACATTGATTAGATCCAACACACAAATCGGCTATGGTAGCTTTATTTACCTGTTCTATGTTATATCCTAGAGATGTAAAGAATTTTCAAGTGCATATATTGATGTAAATAATTTATAGATGTATATATTGAATTTACAATTTGGGTCAAGTATGATATTTTGACACTCTTTCCATATATTCAAGGTTGAATGATTTTATTCTTTGAGGAATGATTGGTAATTTTTTCAATTGAAGAAAAAATTTGACATTACCCTTTTAAGTTACTTTTTTCTCTTTTTCTACTCATTTCATTTGTATAATGTTTTGATGTTCTTAGTGTTTAGAAAACATATCTTACTATATTTATTCCTTTGTCTTCAATTTTATTTCATTTGCAAGATATTTTTATTTTTTATTGGCCAAATGTATCTTTGAATGATTTTCATTAGTGTTACCAATATATCCCAAGCTTTGATGGTCATTCTGATCATGTGTGAAAATAAGATGAGTGATGCATTGGGAGTGTTTTCTAAATCCTTAACCATGATAACCAATTTTTTATAAATATTTAATTAAAAAACCATGTTGTTTTCAAAATTGAGTATCATTATTGGGAGGAAATTTATATCCTTTTCTTGATATGATTTATATTTTTAAACCTTTTGTTGCTCTAGGTTTGGTATTTACAATTTTTTTTCTTTGAATTTTCCTTTGGAATATTTGGTATGTATTTTTAATAACTTTTAACATTATAAAATTTCATATCATGTGAAGGATCATCCAAATTAAATGAAATATCATTTGAATCTTGAGGACTATGTGGAAACGGTGCCTCCTTTTATGTTTGAGGCTCTTTTCCTACCTATTTCTATTCATTGGAAATCTTTACTTTGGGAGAATTTATCATTTGTATCTTTATTTTTATTTCAAAATAATAATTTTTATGGTGACCATGCATTCTATGATATGCACATTAGTATTTATATTTTTGTATATGATGCATATTGGCTTCGACCACATGGTTTTGTTTGTATTCCCATGGGGCCTGTATAAGTGGTAAAACTTACCCTATGACTTACTTATGGATCCTTTCTTGCCTATAGGGTCTGAGTTTCCTTTTGATTCTCCATCAAATTTTATTTTAATCCATCAATCTGGTGGAGTCTTCCACCTAACATGTTTACATATTAATTCTTTGGAAGGGGACATAATTTTTTTTACCACCTCCCAATTTTTGAAAATCAACTATGCTGAGGGAAATCCTAGATTTCTATCTATGGGAGGGAAGGATCTCAAATTCTCAATGATGGAATGGAAAAGGAGGAAGACCTCTTTTGTCTAGTGTATTTTATTTAAGAATAGATTATCATTATGGGCTTTCCAAACACTCAAAAAATATTGTGGGAGGGCAAGGTTCCATAGGAAGGATATGGACGAAAGACTCCAAGGAGGTTTCCATTACCTAATGAAAATATTAGTTATCTTGATGCTCACATATATTTTTTCAATATTGATTTATTATTTTAGAAATAGAGAAAATATTATTTCATGAAATTTTTTACTAATTTCATATAGGAACAAGGTTGTGGTTGTTTCATTACAATCCATATATCTTTCTATTCGAACAATTGGAAATAATTTTTTTTACTAAAGAAGCAAAATTTAAATCATAAAAAAATAATGCATACTTGGGTCATTTATAAATAAGGATTAATTGTCATGTATATGATAATAATATTTTACTAAGAATTTAGGGATTAAATTTTGACAAATAATCTATTTATATCAATTTAATGTAGATCTACATGGAATGGATCAATCACAACATAAAAAAATCATAATTAATATATTGAATAAGGGTTAATGGATTTAATTATATTAATATTTTAACACCACATAACATCATTATTAAATTTAATATAATAAGTGAAAGGATATTTATTTTTCACAACATCAAAAACTTGTTGATCATAAAACTATACAACAAATTCGTCTTGAAACAGGATTAGATGGGAATGATACCAATGATGAATCTCACCAAAATAAAAAATAATTAACCATGTTTAAAAACATAAGAAATATTTAAATCTAATTATCTAAATAAATACCAATGTACTCCAACTATATACACAAAAATGTTTTGTTGAAACCCAAGACCATAATTCAAAATCAACATTGGCTCATATGTTGAATATAACTACACATCTTTATGTTTTAAATGAAGATGTTTAACCTAATTATTTTAATTGTATTCACAGTTTTACACCACATTATATTTAATTTCAATTAACTAATTATGGAAGAAATATAATAGTCAGAGGTCATCCATAACAAGCTTTTTTTAGATGCGAAGGAAATTCCTCAAGCATAACAAAAAATGATTTATTATATTTGAATAATTCTATCCTTGAAAAACATTTAGTTATAACATAATTAAAAAATTATATAGTTCAGATATGAAATTATTCATGGGTGTTTTACAAAACCAAACTTCAATTTATCATCATTGTTTGAAGGGGCATGAATGGCTAATGAATTTTTTAAAAAAATATATTAAAGAAAAATATTTAAAATTAAACTAGTTACAAGAAAAAATGAAAAAGATAGGAAGTGCAAAATATTTCTTTTTACAAGTATTTTAACCTCATGAAAATTCAATTTCAACTCTTTAAATGAATACAAATACATATCATCATGTAATTATTATGAATTCATGCAAAGAAGTAGGGAAAATTATTGCATCTCATAAAAAATGGGATGAGATTACATCCCAAAAATTAAGGGGCATATTCAATGGATTTTAATAATTAGGTGATACCATATCACCTAAAGAAAAAATTTATTAATTCTCTCAACACAATTTTTATCTACTTGTGAAAAATAAACACTTGGATAGAAACTTATTACAACTATGAATACATTCAGGTTGGTTTTACCAAAGATTGAAACAAGGTAGTATTAAATTCAATGACATATGGAGATAGTTTTATGGTAAAATAATAACTAAAGATGTAAATGAAGAATATTTTATCTCCACATTCACATTATACATCACCAAAAAATATAATAAATACTCTAAAATTAAAGATATCTTTCTTCAAGTAGATGAAGTCATCGATATATTTTTATCAATTATTATATATGAGATTCAATAGGACTTACTATCTAGTAACATTAATTCATTATGTATTGGATCAAAAATGACTCATAAGATATTTTAATATATAATTAATATTTATAAACAAGCCCTATGCATGAGGGTTACTTCACAAAAGGTTAATGATGAGATTAAATAATGAGCAACTGAAGCTAAGGAATTGAATATGGGTTGGGTGAGAAGATATGGTATAACCTTTAGACTAAGAGTTAAAAATATATCAACATATGTTATTTTCATGGTTGAATCATACAAGAATATAAAAGGAATATTTTTTCATGATTCAAACTAGGTATTGATTCTTATGTCCATTATGAAAAAGGTGGCCAAGTATGTGAAACTGTATTTAAGGTACTAGAAGACAATGGGTCAATGTATTGTGTAAGTTTTGAATTTTTTTTTATCAAAACGAGGAATATAAAATGGTTTTAGTGCATGTTTTTGATCCATCATATTAATATAAAATTATCAATCAAATAAAATATATTTCTTAATATGATCTTATGATGGTAGGTAATAGGGTAATGAAGGTGAACTTGTATGAATGTCATGATCTGGTTGCCATATGCCATTTGGTAAGAAAAAAAGTCATAGTTATAAAAAATGAATTCTAACATGGTATACATGTTTAAAAATATATTCACACAAGGTTATAGATAAATATATTATTAATAAAGGTGACACACTCTCTAAATTATTATTAATAAAGGTGATACACTCTCTAGTATTGCACATAACCCCCTTATGACTCAAATTATCTCTTGGTAAGCCACTAAAACTCCTTTATTTATATTTATATATCAATCAAATTTAACTACTAAATGTTTATTTTTTTTTACTTTTTTAATTAGGAATTAAATCCATTAGTATTTTGCATGCAACAATATGAACATAAATTAGATGTGTATATTACATATTTGGATGAAACATTATGTGGAACTTATTTTAAAGTTACAAGGTATTTATACATGGATAAAATAAATAAAAATAAGGTATAATTGTCTTTAGTTATTTTTGTGTTTAAATTTGAGGAAATGTATGGTTATTAGTTAAACAACACTTTACTAAAAATTATAACAAATAATTGGGAAAAAATTTAACCTTATATATTGTGTTCATCATTTTGGAGTTCATACTATTGCAATGATGTTTCAATAATATTTTAAACTAACACAAGATTATGACAAAATATAAATATCCAAGGTGGAATATAATCCAAGTTTGCAAGAATCAGTCATGAATAATTCAAAATAGGGGTTCCATGTAAACTTGTGTAAGCAGTTACACACCAAGACAATTAGTATAAATGCATTAACTATGGGAAATTAGATGGTACCCTTACAAATATGACCCTCTTCAATCATGATGGAATTATAAATGTATTTTTCATGATAAAAGGAAAAAAAACCATTGGTTTGAAATAATACAAAATTCGTTTAAAAAAATCCATTAACGATATATATAAATATAAAATTAGGAACACATTAATTAAACACGAAATATTATTTCTAGGTAATTGACAAAAAATTAGATGACAGAAAATATAACCTATTTTTGAGAATATAATAGTGTTATAAATATTTTTACAAGTTTTATTTGGAGATCACATGATTATATTTCCATAAATAATATTAAAGGTATATGATTGTGTTTAAAATAACAATATATATTTCTTATGGTTAAATTTATTTATTTTTCATAATATTCTAGTGTCATTTAATAATATCCTATGCTATCAATGAGTGGCATTGGTTTTGTTCATCTTGTTTGGGAATAAAGATGAATCCATATATGCATATAAAATATTCCTATGTTATTCAAATGTATAGTAATGCTAATCATTACACTTTGGATAACATAAGGAATGAGATAATGGAACATAAACATATAGATATTAAAAATTGCATGCTAAATTTTTTGGTGGATGAAAAAATTCAAAAATTGCACATGGTATAGATGATGGTACAAGTAATTTTTGAATGTGATACAAGTGTTTTGATAATGAGATTACATAATTATTCATTTATTCATTAGATAAAAAGGCCTATTATAAAGTGGTATACATATAAGATATCCTCCTTCACATATCAAAAAGGGAATTTGTGGTGAGTTTGAAATGGCATGTGTCACAATTAACATGCAATAATCAAAAGAGTCATTATCTTGTTACATTGATGCCAATGCTAAACAAGTGAAATAACTATTCCAATATTAGAGTAATAGGAAAAAGAGAGCACACCAAACTTTAGAAGTAAGATTGTTTTTATTAATAATATATAACTATGAATTATTAGGTAGTGTAATACTGATAGAATTATTTTTATCCTTTTTATTATTTGGCTCTAAAAAATATTCTATGTAAAAAAAGGCATAATGAGAAAATAATTTGATAAAACTTATTTGGAATCAAATTAGTTTGAAACTAATGTTTTTCAAAGGGACCAAAACATAACAAAATCGGAGCATAAAATTTTATTGCTCAAATGTTTAATATAGCACGGAATAGTTCTCATCATGACCCCTATCAAAGTGAGTGATTTAGTATTTAATATTTGAATTGAGTCCTTCATATGTCATTACCATTTTATTTTTTACCATGTTTGAAATTTTTATACTATAAAATTTTTAATAAAAAAATGAATTCATAAGCTAATTTAAGCCAAAATGGTGTTACTCATGAAATAAAAATGAATGAGGTAACACTTGAGTATAACCTAATGAATCAAAATTATAAATCAAAAGCATAGGTTTCAAAAATAGAAAAAAAACAAAGAATAAAAATTTATAAAAATAAGCCCATATTAAGTGGTGATAAAATTATCATAATTCATTTAGTAAAGTTAAAAAATTTCCTTTCATGTATTCTATCACATCTCTAAGTTATTACTAATTTATAAACTTTAAAAGTCTTTTGTAATAATTTTAGCTTCAAAGTTTCAATCTCAAGAATATTCATAAAGTATATAAATTTTATGAAATGCCTTTATCTACTTTTCATTTATCAAATATTTATGTGTGAATAAAAGTGGCAAGGCATGACCAACAAACAAATTATTTATGTAAACTAAGGTAGTTTAATCTCAAGGATATGGTAGGCATATTACATTAATTTAAATTTTAAAATTTTATGACTATAATTTTATTAGATTTATATTAATGTTATGAATTATTACATTAAATTCAAGTTTTCAATTTTATTGCTATTAAAAATAGAAAGTGTAAGTAGAACAAATCTCTTTGTGCTATTTATAACTGTATAGGATATTATTTAACATGAACATTGATATAGGTAATTGGAATTAATTGTGTGTTTTGTCTTTGTAGACACTAAATTTAAATTATATAACACCTCAGTCTTGTATACTTGGAAAGTATTTATCATGGTTGTACCCTTTAGTTCCTAATACCTTCCTATTGTCAAAAGGATCATATCCACTATCTCTTATACCTATTTTTATCTCATAATATGACCATATGTTATTATAATGACCAAGCCTTTTGTACTATTCAAAATTATATAAAACACTAATTATCATCCTCTACAAATTTTGGACATGTATCTATTTTTTAGCTTCCTAAACACTTGTGTCCTAGTTAGATGCCTACGTTGATGCAAGTGTTCTATGTCAAATCAAGTGTCCAATTCCATAAAGTCATAGAATTTATAAAAAATGTATATCTATGGTCATCCTAAGTGGTTTAATGTGAGATATTTAAAAAATGGGTTGGTATATATATAAGATCAACCCTCATTCATTCATCACCTAACACAAACCTAACAACTCACAAAGCAACATACCAAAGGTACCCAATCAAAAATTCAAGTGAAAAAATATTACCTATTATCTCCTATTTAAATGTAAGTCATTGATACCACCCATATACAGGTCTGAATTACTAAAATATCACTCCATGAGCCATACTTTCCAGGTTACAAGCTATGTCATTCTATATATGTGTTTATCACATAATGCATCTTGATACACACAGAAGTCAACATGTAGGGGATAAATATAAAATTTTTAGGCCCCATTTAGAGTATTCAATATGTAGGAGGCACACATTGATAGAGAGGTCCTTTGGGAATCTCAATACCATGTGTCAACTAACCCATTTTTCCTATAGTCACTCTCAGGGTGAGGAACCTAAGGTTGATAATTTTACAAAGGGTAACATCTTATGTGCATGATATGAACACACCAGAGTAAAGGTGAAATAAATACACAATGTTATAGGTGGTTACACCCATATCCAAATTAGATAGTAGTATTGGCACAACCATCTAGATCTGATGTACACATCTAAACCTCCAGAATGTAAATTTCCCTAATATGACAATTTTTCTAAGATCTTGATCTAGTTCACTTCCATCATGTTTCAGCCTAGATCCACATTCATATAGTAAACCAACCAAGTAATATTATTTATAATTTATTTAAATATCAATCAATACCTATACTTTCTATTTTTAGCATATATTAGTATTATAAATTTAGAATATTGTTTATTTAAATTTTAAAATTAATTGGCTTGTTATATATCTATTTATCACCCTTATTATTATTCATTTCTATATTCTTAAACCTATACTACATTGAACCATCTCAATTTAGGGTTAAACATTTGGTCAATCCAACCTTTGATCCCCAAAAGCCTAGATATTGATCATGGGTTTGTTATTTCTATATTTCTAATTTCTAATTTCTGATTTAACAAGATTTAAAAAACTATAAATCATATTTCATTTAATTATAAATATGTGCAATATGGATTCATCTATATCCCATTTTGGGCTTCAATTTATGATTATATCTATAGTTTTCTATTATAATTTCTTAATCAAACCTATCATTCAATAAAATAGGATATTTTGTCAATATAATGAGAGGGGATTAATATGAAATCAACACTTAATATTTATTAATAATTCCTTTTTTAATATTATTGATCTAGTTTTTTGAAATTGACATTTATGCTCTCAACCATTTTATTCACATAGATCTTATTTGATTGATAGTCACCATCACGCACCAATTATTTTTCCATAGATTATATTGGATTCTATAGGCCATGTTTTCACTACTTAAAAAGGTAATGGTGTCCAAACTAATCTACTGCATGTTAATATACAAGTGACTTTTAAGCTAAAAATAGTGATAAAGTTTAAGGGATACAAACTTGTTGACCAACTAAGTAACACACAAGCTAAGATCTCCATCCTTAAACTTATAAAATAATCCACTATCTAAAAGTATATCTTCTATGAAACATTATGTGATACATAAGTTTCAAGTGATATTGAACTAGCTTACTTTTCAAATATCATGTAAGATATTAAAAATAATGAAAAACTTGTTACCTTTGATCCAACAAGTTTTCCATCTAAAGATATTATTGACCAAGATTTTACTTTATTCATACAAGCTACTATGCATAACAAATTAATTAAAAGGGCACTTATTGATAATGGATGGATCCTAAACATTTCTATCACAAATTTCCTAACTATCTTGGGTATTATCACCAATCTTTTACAAAAAATCATTCATGGATATCAAGGGATTTGATAATTCACATAGCCTTATAATTGGCCAAACAACATCAAACATGATAATGGGAGAAAAAATGGTTCCAACTACTTTTTAGGTAATTTTTTAATCATAACATTATAATGTACTTTTGGGTATACCTTTGATACATACAATGGAGGTCATCCCATATACACTATATCGATGTATAAAATTCATACATAATGGGAAATTTTATTCAATGACTATTAATGATGAACCTTTTAAATTTTATAAAATAATTCATTCCAATATAGAAGGCATATCTATTATGGTGCTACCTAAATAATGAATTCTACTTAAAAATATATATAACTTAGAAATAGGTGAGGCAAACACAATGACTCCTTTATCTCTAGATGAAAATAAAGCACTAAAAATTGAGGTACACATGGATACACATCAATAACAATAACCATCACTGAAAGAAAAAATGATACCAAAAAAAAAATCAAATAGTTGAGCTTCTTTTACTGGTTAATACTGAGCAATAAGATGGCCATGTTTCATATTATTATGACATGATGATCTAGACAGTGATATGACTGATGGGAAATTATTAAAACTAAATTTTTATCCACTTACATATCTTTCACATAACCTAATCATACCTATATGTCCTGGTACATATAAGATAAATTCATCTTTTGGGGATACAAAACCAAATCAAGATAAAGGCAAATAAAAAATAGTATATGAGCATGTAAATATTTGTTATTCCATACATCCCTCTTGGATTCACACTTTAGTCAACCTTACAAGGATCAAATGTAAATACATCATGTAAATAATGTGGAGGTCTATCGTAAGACGCCAAAACAAACTCTAGATATTAGAACAAACCAATATACCATGGATACATTTCTTCCCATGTTACTTGAACATATCATGATATCTTTACCTCCTAACAAAAACATATCAATTATTAGACTTTTTTCTAAAGAAGGATTACCACATTGTAACTATCATCAAATCATTAGTCATCATACAAATCAATTTGAGGCACTACAAAACAAGATTCATAAATATAAGAATGAGGGTCACATACAAATTATAATTGAGAAGAGAAAAAGACAAACTGATTCTAAATAATCACACCAAAACCATGTTTTAAAGATACCAAGGCAAACAATATCTATCTATTATTACTAATATAAATGGGGTTTTTTTTCAATATCTCAAGTTTGATAGGAACAATTGGTATATAATGTGTAACACCAAATTTATTCAAAAACTAGGACATAATACAACTAAATTAACATATTATGCATTTATTCCAAAAGCTCATTGGTACATTAACCTATGAATAGCATGTGGACTACATGTGGTCGCCAAAATCATAAAGATATTAGATCAGTACACAATTCTAATATTTAAATTTGAATAACATTAGTTCACTGATTGGAATGCCACACTGAATATTATAGATATGTGTATCACCTTAATTGTCAAGGATAGGGATATTTTCCTACACATGATTGATATGGCCACTCCTTCCCATTGATGAATTCAATAAAACCATTATATATAAACATCAAGGATGTGACCATGCGTTTCTATAAAAAAAAAGGCTTTAAAATGTCTCAAGTGACCCTATACCATTTTATGGTTAGGAATTATTTTATTAATCCTTTCAAATATTCTAAAAATACCAAAAAAATTTAAAAAAATCCAAAAATACATTTAAAAATACCAAAAAAAAAAAAAAAAATTAAAAATTAAAAAAAAAAAAAAATTCAACTTTTACATGTTCTATTAGCTCCTTGACATATATGTTGTTAGTTACATGTTAGTATATGGAATATAATATATTTTTATATACACATATACTTCATGCATATTTTAAGTGTGATGCAAACATACCATAGCACATGATCTATGCAATTTTGGATATTGGGCCTTACCTCCACTCATGTCATATAGACATTGGAGGCATCTACTTTTTTATCATGATACATCTAGTTTATATCATTCTATGATTATTTTCCATTACCATGTGTTGTTCCAAAAATTTGTCACTCATTTTTGGGACAACATATGAACTATTTTGGTCCTATAGGCCAAAAATTCCCTCTTCCCTTCTCAAAAATTGTTTTGGGCATTCAAATTCTCAAATTTTAAAGCTTTTTCAGCTAACAGACTTCATTGGAAGAAATCTACAGACTCTACAGGCTTAAATCTATAGACTCTATAGGCTTAAATCTATAGACTCTAGAGGCTTAAATCTACAGACTCTATAGGAAATAAAAAATCTCTCAACACTTAGGCAATTTCAAGGTTGGTTCAATGCCAAGGTTCAATGACGTCAGCAAGCTTAAAGAGTTAAGCACTTCAGCACAATTTCAAAGTTCAACTACTTCAGCAAGTTCAACGGCTTTAAAAGACTTAGTGAGAAAGAAGAAGGCTTGAACTACTAAACCACTAAACCTTGAACCAAAATGGTTCAAAGGTTTAACGGGTTCAAAGGTTCAATAAGTAGTTAGTTCAAAGTAGTTGGTTCAATCGATTGGTTCAAGCAGTCAAGTGGAAAACAAGAAGAAAGTGATTGAACCGTTGAACCTTTGAACTATTGAACTGTAGTTGGTTCAATTGGCTAGTTTAAAAGAATGCCCCAAAGTGAAGAGACCAAGTGCCCTTGTTGAGGGTAGTGAAGAAAAGAAGACTTCAAAGAACAAAGGAATGAACCATTAAACCATTGAACCTTAAACCAAATTGGTGCAATAGGTTCAACAGGTTCAATGAGTTCAATGGATTCGAAGAGATCAAGAGACTTAGAAAAATAGAGAAGTGATGGAACAAAGGATGAACCAATGAATCAATTGAACCTTGAACCAAAACAGTTCAAAGTTAGAAAGGTTCAAAGGTTCAATAGTTCAAAGGAAGCGCTAGACAAAGGGATGGTTCAATCAAAGACCAAGAAAGTGATTGAACCAAGAAAGTGATTGAACTAAGAAAGTGATTGAACTAAGAAAGCAATTGAACTAAGGAAGTGATTGAACCAGGAAAGCGATTGAACCAGGGAAGTGATTGAACCATTAACATCCCCATAGATATCAAATTTAAGATAATGAAATATCTTTCAATTTTCAAATATGGTGCAGACCCTATGAAAAAATTTAGTGACCAACCAAAGAGATAGCTTGAGAGCTCAGATCACATAGATAAGGATAAAATAAAGTGGAAGTTGCCATGTGTCCCTTATAAAACTTAGCAAAAAGTGCCAAGTGTCAATGTCTACCTTTTCTTCCTTTTGTCTCATTATTGAGTAAGGACTGTGGTGGGTCTTAGGTGAATTGATAAAGTAAGTAGAGCATGCCAAGTGGCATCATCTGTGTGAATACAAATGAGTCCTGTGTGTTTCCATAGTATTTCTAAAAGCTCAATGGAATCTGCCATGTGTCATCTTTTGCAAGACTATTAGAGGATATCTTAAGATTTTATATGATAAATAGATGCTACCAAGTGTCCTCACCTACTTCACAGTGGAAATCACCACCTGTCCCTTCATCAGGAATAAAGTGCATGAGAGCTCAAAATATAGGAAGGAAAGAGGAAATGATGGAGAAAGATCAAAAAATATCTATGCATGGGATATGTTTCTAGAAGGTGAAGCAACCAACCAAGTGGACATTGGAGAGCATGAACATTCAATGGCGTGGCCTATCCTCTTGCATTTAGTAAAGCGAAAATAGATATGCACACATCAAGAAACACATTAGGTAACCCATATTTAAGATCGATGCTTGATTCTAGCATAGCCCATGGATAGAATTTAAAATGCATTAAAGGCATTGAATGCATCATAGGCCATCATTTTTGTGAAATAAAGTGCCCAAGTCTTTCTTGGAGCACAATATATTGGACTCTCTCTTATTGTTTTAATGGGATCTCTCTGTTATCAAAAACAAAACTCTGCCCAAATTGAAAGGCATTACTGAGACTTTGAGCTCAGATTGTTGATCATATTTCATTATTTGAATAAGAAAACAAGTGACTTTTTAGACTTTATGCTAGAATAGCTTGGCTTTTGGGCAAATTTTTCTTATGTCTATTTCCTTAATACAATTTTTGTCCATTTAATTAAATAAGCAGAATTAGTGATAGTAATCAGGAAGGTGTCCTAAAGCTAGTTGTGGAGAGACTTTGTGCTACCACAATTGTCTTTATTTTTTCTATTTTCTATTTCTATGTAAGGGATCTTGGGATGACTTTGTGCCCTCACTATCCTTTGTATTTCACTCTTTGGTAGTTGAGGTGGAGACTTTGTGCTACATTTCATCCTGTTATTTTTATTGTGCCTTGTTACAGTTACTCGTCACTACCTGAAAGGTTCCTATTGTCTACTAAACAACACTTTTGAAAGAAGTGGAGTGCCTTCTATCATTTCATCAGGATTTATCCTTTGATTGGTGAACATCATCTCTAAAAAAATAGAGATGGATGGTGTTATCCTACCCTTGAGTGTTATTTTTAGCTTATTTATAGTAGATTAGCATATATATATAGCCCCTTCATACTTACAGGGAACCTCCCGTTGATGAGAGGAGAGATTTGTCCCCTTTTGATGTACTAAACCTACACATCTGGCTGACCAATTTCCATATGTTGTGGTTGAAGAGACCTATTTTGCTCATCAGTTAGCTAATTGACAAAATATTCACCCAATAGTTTTTGGCGACTCCGTTGGGGATTTACACACAATTTGAAACCTCAAGTTTTAGATTGAAGCAATCCCTACCCTTATTCATTATAGACTATAGTGACTACATTCTGTGTCTTACCCATTATCATTATAGCCTTACCATCTCCCTCCACCTCCATGCCAACTGGGATAGAATGCACAATTTGAAGCCTCAAGCTTCAAGCTGAAGTAGGGCCAGTTCTTTCCCATTTTTGTTTTACAATCTGACAGATCCATGGTATACGTGAAGCCAAAGGGCTAAAGGTATTGTTGACCCTATATTTGATTTGGTACAGCAAAGTAATTTTGATCCATTTCCTTCACCATCTCATCTCTAATGAACCAGGAGCTTTCCTCCTACTAAGTCAAGTCTCCATTACCAGGCAAAGCATCCATTTCCACTATTAATAAATCTTTGTCAATACTTACCCCTCTAAGATTTGTTATTCCACCTTTCCATAGTCATACTATGGCAGTTTAAGGTCCTTGGGGTAATTGTTTCAGCTCACTCAATTTAATTCCACCTCTACATGAAATTCAACGTAGCTCAAGGAAAAATTTTGCCAAGTTCTATGGTGATGGGAAGGTCCATCTTGATGAACCTATTTTAGCCTTCAGCATAGCCTATGGCATAATAGGTGTGGAGTATGAGGATGTAATAGTTAGGATATTTATGGAAACTTTATAAGGTGTTGCTATAGATTGGTTATATCATCTGTAGGCCTAGACTGTGACTGACTTGAACAATCTCAAAGCCAAATTTGAAGCCAATTGAAGCTTGCAGAAGATGTGCATGCCCTGCTAGCTCAACTCACACAAATGAAGAAGGAGCCTCATGAACTAATGAGGGATTTCATGGCCAATTTCAACAAGCTAAGGAATAAGATTCTTATAATTGCTTTGCCTACAATTGAGAATCTAAAATGTTTCTTCATCAACTCTTAGTTGCCTAAAGTGAGTTGTCTACTGAGATGTGCTAGCCAAATAGACCTTACTGCAGCTCAAGATTTGGCCATTGAGGTGGAAGATGACCTTATCTTGGTAGGAAAGATAAGGAGAGATCCTAATAGAGATAAATCTTCTTCATCTTCTAAATATTCATCTATAGGTACCACTGATCAAATGGTGTAAAAGCTAGCAAATGAACTGCTAGGCTTGAAAAGATAAGTGGCCCAAGGTATATGTGCTCCTTCTTATTAGGATATCCCAAGGAGGACATTTAAGAACCAATAATATCAAGGTAATGATGCCAGAAGTAAAGGGTAACCAAATCATCTACCTTCCCCATAAGGGAAACTTGCCATTGAAGCAACACCAGCTAACTCAATAGTTGGATATCTAGAAATAGAACATGATTTCTCTTTCCAACCTAAGTTTGAGCAAGAAAATGACACTAATCTTTTTGTAGTAGAGCAAGAAGAATCAGATGGTGACTCTAACATTGGTTTCCTAAATTACTAGGATGAACCCAGAGATAAAGGTGAAGTAGTTGATGGATCATATGTTGTATTCACCTAGTCCCAAAACCAGTCAGCCCAACAAGCTGATAAAGTAAAAATAGGGGAAAGTTCTTAGCCTGAAATTTCAATTTCCAAACAAGGAACTTCTATGCCTTTCTAGTCAAAGGACCCAGTGAGTAATAAAAAGGTAAATACATCAAGCATTCTTCCATCTTCAACTTTAATTACATAGACCAGTACCACCCCTCCTAAAAACTAGAAAGATGAACTACCTTCCTTTGTTCCTAGTCCATTTCATTCATTTGACATAATCAACCATGTTAAGAAGAATAAAATTCAAATGTCTAAATTTTAATTCTTGCAATCCAATCCTGAGTAGTTGGATAGATTAGTTCAGTGTGTGAAGAATAAAGATATCGCTATAGGACAAGATGTTAAAAAGGTAATTCATGATCCCCCAAAGAACATGTCCATCCCAAACAATCTCATCATTGCTCCTCTTACTTCTTCTGGAAGGACTAAACCATTTTACGTCTCCCTACTGATAAATGGACATCAAATGAACAATTACATCATAGACTCAGGTGCATGAAACAATGTCATGCCTTCTAAAGTAGCTGAATCCCTTAGTCTCACACTGATAAAGACATTTGGGAGATGTTTCTCCATGGAGAAAAAAAAAGTGCCACTACTAAGATAAATAAAGGATGCCCAGTTTGCATTTGCTGCCTTTCCAAAAAAGAGAATCAAGATGATAGTCTTGGTGGTCAACGTCCTAGCCTCATACGGCATCCTTCTTGGGTGAAATTTTTGTAAGGATGCTGGAGGAGAATTGAGCATGGACCTATCTAAAGTGAGGATCCCTATCAAAGGCATCATGTAGAGGCTACTTCTTAAAAAGGAGTCAAAATATGTTGTCATCCAAGCGTCAATCCTTGAAGCTCAAATTCTGTTTGAGTCTTCAAGCAAGGGTAACTATTTTTTGTCTACTAAAGACATTCTTGTTATAGCAGATGAAAGTTCTATAGATGGAAATCCAAGAATTGGTTCAGATAAAACAACAAAAGGCATGAGAGAGCATAGTGCAAGCCCAAAGGAACTCTCCTATCCAAATGAAGAAAAATCTGAGAAAGGAGCAATTTTTGATGATGTATGGATATTTGATGGTAGCTGCTCTTCTAGCGGTGCTAGAGCTAGGACTGTGTTGATATCTCCTTAAGGAGATATCTTTCCTTCTTCATATAAATTATAATTTAGAAACACCAACAATGCTGCCAAGTATGAATCTTTGTTACTCAGGTTGAAGACTGCTCAAGACAAAGGTGTCAAACTCCTTCATGCCAAAGGAGATGCTGAGTTGATGGTTTGTCAAGTATCTAAAGGGGACAATCAAATCATGTGTTGGACTAAACCAAAAGAGAAACAAGTTATGGTAGTGGACCATAATAATGCATGCCAAAGTTAAGAAAAGGAACTCTTTGTCAAGAGAGCAAAGATTTATGGTTTTCAGATTGGAGACCACACCTTGCCATGGGGCAAGAAGAGAGAACCAAAAGGAGTGCACATAAAATGTGATTCTTGGTGGAGACTTCCAATCACCCATCATCGATTCTAGGGAGAAAATGGTTTCTTACTAGTTTATCATGATGGAATGCCATTTTCACTATCTTATAGTGGGTGGCATCTAAAGTGCTTCAAATCTTGAGGCATCAGATAAGATCATATGTACATATGTATATTTATATAGTCTTTAGTTCTATTTTGGGATTTTCATTTTTGTTTTTGGTGCCTTTCTCTTTGGATAGCATGACTCTGTAGCCCAATGGCACACTTCAAGGCACTAGAGATTCTAGTTTCTACTTCCCTTAGTTGTTCCAAGTCTTCAACTGAAATAAGTTCCCCAACTAGAGCTATCTATTGTTCCCAACATTTGTCACTCATTTTCGGGACAACATATGAACTATTTTGGTCTTGTATGCCAAAAATTCCCTCTTCCCTTCTCAAAAATTGTTTTGGGCATTAAAATTCTCCATTTTTAAAGCTTTTTTAGCTAATAGACTTTGCTAGAAGAAATCTATGGACTTTGCAAGCTTAAATCTATAGACTTTGCAGGCTTAAATCTATAGACTTTGTAAGCTTAAATATACAGACTCTAGAGGCTTAAAACTATGGACTCTACAAGAAAGAAATAAGTTCTCAACACTTAGGCAATTTCAAGGTTGGTTCTATGCCAAGGTTCAATGATGTCGGTAAGCTTAAAGAGTTAAGTGCTTCAGTAAAATTTCAAAGTTTATCCACCTCAGAAAGTTCAATGGCTTTAAATGGCTTCAAAAGACTTAGTGAGAAAGAAGAAGCCTTGAATCATTAAACCATTGAAACTTGAACCAAAATGGTTCAAAGGTTTAATATGCAGTTGGTTTAAAGCAGTTGGTTTAATCAGTTAGTTCAAGTGGTCAAGTGGAACACAAGAAGAAAGTGATTGAACCATTAAATCATAGTTGGTTCAATCGGTCAGTTAAATCGACCGGTTCAAAGGAATGCCCCAAAGTGAAGAAACCAAGTGCCCTTGTGGAGGGTAGTGAAGAAAAGAAGACTTTGAAGAACAAAGGAATGAACCATTGAACCTTGAACCAAATTGGTTTAATGAGTTCAATGGGTTCAATGAGTTTAATGGATTTGAAGAGATCAAGGGACTTAGAAAAATAGAAAAATGATGGAACAATGGATGAACCAATGAACCGATTGAACCTTGAACCAAAAAAGTTCAAAATTTGAAGGTTTAAAGGTTCAACAGTTTAAAGGAAGCACCAGATAAAGGGATGGTTCAATCAAAGACCAAGAAAGTGATTAAACTGAGAAAGTGATTAAACTAAGAAAGTGATTAAATTGAGAAAGCAATTAAACTAAGGAAGTGATTAAACCCAGAAAGTGATTAAACTAGGGAAGTGATTGACTCATTGATGTCCTTGTGGATGTCAAATTTAAGATAATGAAATATTCATCAATTTTCAAATACAACGTAGACCTTGTGAACAAATTCAGTGACCGGCCAAAGAGATAGCTTGAGAACTTAGATCGCATAGATAAGGACAAAATATAGAAAAAATCACCATGTGTCCCTTGTAAAACTTGATAGAAAGTGCAAAGTGTCAACATCCACCATTTCTTCCTTTTGTCTCATTATTGATTAAGGACTATGGTGGGTCTCAGGTGAATTACTAAGGTAAGCAGAGCATGCCAACTAGCATCATTTGTGTGAATCCAAATGAGTCCAGCATGTTTTTATAGTATTTATAAAAGCTCAATAGAAGCCACCATGTGTCATATTCCACAAGACTCTCAAATTATATCTTAATCTTCTATAAGGTAAATAGATATTGCCAAGTGTCCTCACCTACTTCATAACAAAAAGTGCTAGCTATCCCTTCATCAAGAATAAAGTGCCCAAGAGATCAAAATACAACAAGGAAAGGGGAAACAATGGAGAAAGATCAGAAAATATCCATGCATGGGATATGTTTCTAAAAGGTGAAACAACCAACCAAGTGGACATCAGAGAGCATGAACATTCAATGGCATAGCCTATTCTCTTGCATTGAGTAAAGTGAAAATAGTTACGCACACATCAGGGAACACATCAAGTGGCCCTTATTTAAGACTAACACCCGATTCTAGCATATCCCATGGATAGAATTTAAAATGCATTGAAGGAATTCAATGCATCATAGGCCATAATTTTTGTGAAATAAAGTACCCAAGTCTTTCTTGGAGCACTATATATTGGACTATCTCTTATTATTTTAAGGGGATCTCTCTGTTATCAAAAACAAAACTCTACCCAAATTGAAAGGCATTACTAAGACTTTGAGCTCAGATTGGTGATCATATTTCATTATTTGAATAAGAAAACAAGTGACTTTTTAGACTTTATGCTGGAATAGCTTGGTTATTTGGGAAATTTTTCTGATGTCTATTTCCTTAATACAATTTTTGTCCATTTAATTAAATAATCATAATTAGTGAAATTAATTAAGAAGGTGTCCTAAAGCTAGCTATGGAGAGACTTTGTGCTACCACAATTGTCTTTAGTTTGTCTATTTTTTATTTCTATGTAAGGGATCTTGGGATGACTTTGTGCCCTCATTATCGTTCATATTTCACTCTTTGGCAGTTGAGCTAGAGACTTGGTGCTACATTGCATCCTGTTATTGTTTACTGCGCCCTGTTACAGTTACTTGTCACTACCTAAAAGGTTCTTGTTGTCTGCTGAACAACACTTCTGAAAGAAGAGGAGTGCCTTCTATCATTTCATCAGGATTTATCCTTTGATTGGTGAACATCATCTCTGAAAAAAGAGAGATGGATGGTGTTATCCTACCCCTGAGTGTTATTTTCATCTTGTTTATAGTAGATTAGCATATATATATAGCCCCTTCATACTTACAAGGAACCTCCCCTTAATGAGAGGAGATATTTGTCCCCTTTTGATGTAGTAAACCTGCACATCTAGTTGAACAATTTCCATATGCTGTGGTTGAAGAGACCTATTTTGCTCATTAGTTAGCTAATTGACAAAATATTCACCCAACACCATGTTTGATATTATATAATTACACATGCCTTTATCCATGATTATATCTTTCATAATGTACTGGATATGTTATATACTTAATGTTTTTTGCTAACACATATATCTATAAGCTAGTATAACATGTTTATGTTGGTTTCTTATGTTCCATGTTTTCCATTTATGCACTTATTTGATTGTTATGTCTTGTCTTGTACCACTTTTTAGAGTATTTTAATATGATCCATTGATTTTTTCCCCCTTGCCTATGATTTCATATTGTGACATTTGCATATGTCATAGTTTTTTGTATGTTGACATTTAAATATGTCATTTATTTCTTTATGGATATATTAACAGGTCATTTATCATCATTTTTGTGGCATTTGAACATGCCCCTTGTGTGAAGTCTCCATGTACCATTGTCTTTTGATTTGATTTTAAGTTATTTAGTATGTGTGCTTGATTGATTTTTGAGTTGGTATTGTTATTATATAATGTTTTCATGATTCATATCATGCATATTAGGACTTGATGTGATCACATACTATGTATCTCATTGTTATATCTACCTAAACCTGTTCCTACTATATGTTACATGATACATTTACATATTATATAGTTATCTTATCCTTTTGAGGTAAGGGAATTCCAGTTTCTACTTCCACTCACCTCAAAATGGGGAGAATATCAGCGGGGGCATGTCATAGAGGCATAAATTTCACACCTTCATAGTTTTAGATTTTAGTGGGGACATGCAAAAAGGCATGACCTCCACACTTATTTTAGTACTCAATATTTTAGATTACAATGGGGACATGTTATGAAAACAAGTTCTCCACACTTATACCAGTTCTCAATTTTATATTTTAGTGGTGACATATCATGGTAACAAGTATTTCACACTTGAAAATATTTTGTTTATCCAAATTGCATAATTATTTGATTTAGATACACATTTGTGGTAGTATTTTATACATTGGTACCTTTTTTAATACCCAAGTTTTAGCTAGAGACACATATGATGTACACATGGAATGAAAAAGAGAACTTTAAATTGAAAGATCAAATCATCTATGAGATTGTAAATACTTTTATGTACTTTAATATACACCAATATGGACTTTTATGGACTGTTATTGAGCCAATATAATACAATAGTTTGTTCACTTTTTGAAAGGTTGAGGTGATTACATCACTCAATCTTACCAAGTTTTTGGGATGGAGTATTTAAATTATCCACCCTCATTATATTTATAGTTTTACTTGACTTGGATCACTCATTCACACGAAGGTATAAGTGTGATTGGGTTGCATGGTTGAGCTAATCTCAATTATGGGGTGGAAACTAACCTTTCTCTAAGGTTGGGAGAAAGTGTTTCTCCAATATTTATATATATGCATTTTTAGGTTTTCAAATTTTCCTAATCCAAGCTCCAATATGTCAATATGAAGCATATATGAACATCAAATTGTCAAAAGGTTAGTCATTAACAAACCACTCAATTGGGACTCACACAAAGACAATGTGTGTTATACACACCTAGGTACACATTTATTTTCCCTTAAACTAGAAATTTCATTACTAGATTAAATGGGGGTAAATGTATACAATAAATAAAAATTATATAACACCTCAGTCTTGTATATTTGGAAAGCACTTCTCATGGCTATACCATTTAGTTTGTAAGACCTTCTTATTGTTGAAAATATCACATCTACTATCTCTTATACTTATTTCTTATATTTTAGTTCAACCATATGTAATTATGATGACCAAGCCTTATATATTTCTCAAAATTATATAAACCTTATTATCATACTCTACAAGTTTGAACCTTAACCTATTTTTTAGATTCTTGGACACTTATGTGCCATCCAAATGCCTATGTCAATGCTAGTGTCTTGTGTAAAACTAAGTGTCTAGTGATCTAGATTAATAAAATATTCAAATTAAATGTATCCATACGGTCAACATAAGTCCTTTATCATAATATATTTCCAAAAGGGTTTGTTAAATATACAAGATCAACCCTCATTCATTCCTCACCTATCATAAACCTAAAAAAACATAAGGAAGCTTACCAAAGGTAATGATGAGATGTGATGCCTAAAACCTCCTCATTCATTACCTAGATCTGATATCTACTTTTAATTCCTTCAATCATATCTAACTTTTCTTTCTTGATGCAAGTACTTTGCTTCTATTTTTAAACTCCTTGATCAATCTTACTTTCACTAGGCACCTAAGCCTCTTAGCAAACATAGGCCTCACCTCTATTATTATAACTATCTCCCTTCATCATCTTATAAATTCTCTTCTCATTTTCACCACCATCATAATTTCATACACATATTTCATCACTTCACTCTCTTTCCATGGTTCAAACTTATCATTCTCACATATATATTTATAGGCCTAAAGGTCTAAAATATGATCCCATGGTTATTGACCTCTATCCATGATTTATATGGCCATTAACCTCCCTATTTTAAATCCCATACACATTCAAACATAATAATCCATCTTTGATTTTGCACTCTCAACCAGTCTTTGCTTTCTTTCTTTAAGGCATAGTCTTTGTAGCCCTCTTTTAGGAAAAATCTAGTAGTTAAGAATAATGTACAAATATTACTATCAAAATAAAGACAATTTTGGATATATTTTATATTATTTTATCTTCATACACATTTTTATCTCATAACTCTTAGGGGAGACCACTTAATTCAACACCCCTCCACTTAATTCAACAACCCTCTCAAGTAATTAGGTCTTTTTAGGCCTAGTCTAATGCCACAGATATAAGGAACATAATATACAGTCAATTAAAAAATTTAAATGTAAAAAAATTATATATATATGGTCAAAACACATAATATTAAAAAGTTATATGCAGTTTGGCTTGTGGAAACTCTAGATATATAAGTTACAATTCTAAAACCTAGTTTAGGTCTTAGTGGGCCTGTGCAAGGCTGAGAGCAAACAAAAGGGGTTATAACGAGTTATAATACACTTTAAAAATTACTAAAAATTAAATAAGGTTTTTACCAACTATTTTAACCTTCCCCAATAGTCATTAGTCTTGGAAAAATCACCAAACATCTATGATATGTAAGTTTTTAGAATTCATAGTCTTTTTTATACGATCGTGTGACAATTTGAGTGGTATTTTATAATTAAAATGTCTTTATAAGAATAAAAAAGGTATTTAAAACATAAAATATTAAATCTAATCAAGTATTATGATACAAATAATTAATAAACACTTATACAACCATCAATAATATCTCACTTATCATGCAGGATTGTACTTAAGCAGAATTGTTCATAAATAGACTGTTTATAGATTACCACCTTATAAATGAATTTATTGGGTATTGAAACATGTTATAAAATCTAGGATGAAATAAATATTATAATATAAACCTATAAAACACTTTAAATTGTGTCCAAGACTCACATGTTCTCTACCTACTTGACTATGTTCAAAACAAGGTTTTCACAAACTTGTCTAAATTGAGTATTTGAACATTAACCTGTATGTTAATAACCATAATGAATTATATATTTAGGGAAAAAAATATTCATAATAGGTAAAAAATACCAATAATTATTGTGAATTAAATTCACTCTTTGAAATCACTCTTTTATTTATCGATCTCATTCACATATAATAACTTATACAAAATTTGAAAGGTAGTGTTGTTCCCAAAATTAGCTACACTCGTTTACATGGTTTTTTATTTTTCCCATGATTGAGCAGAAATTTTTTCCACCATTACATAATATTTATAAAAAAGGCATGTGTCAGGTCAGCCAAAATCTCTACCTAAGCAAGATCTCCAAGATCTTGAACTTCAAGTGGTATTAATGGCCACTCGTGCCAAGCATTAAAGGCTTATTTGCAAGCTTTTAAATGTGTTATTTCATTATTTTTTCTTGTCATTTATTTTTTCAAAGTTTATTAGTTGATTTATTGACCCTTCTCAAAATAACTCGACTATGGTGATAAAGGGTTCAAATAGGTTTCAAAATTTTTTGCCATCAAGCTTAGGGTTTCAAACTCAACAAGTAAGTCATTTTAACTATTTTTGACTTCTAGGGTTTCATTTATTGATTGGTATCTATATTGTTTTGAATTCATCATCTATTTTTGAATTTTTTTTTTATTATACATTAAGTTTTAGATTGATATTATTGTTTTACTTGGTCTTTTGTGTTGAACCCTTGTTCCACCATTGTTTGTGCCATAGGTTTTAAGTTGATGTGTGTCATCAGTGGTTTGACCTGACAAGGATTTAACCTTCAAAAACATGTTAGTTGAAAACCAATTCTTACAAAAATATTTTAATTATGGCTATTAGCCACTCTCACATCTTCCTATTGTGAATAAGTCAAAAGCAAAGTTGGCATTTTTCACCACTTATGTATTTGAAGATGCTTTCAAGTGGAAGTACATCGGTGGTGAAATTTGCCACCCTTACATGAAAACCTTGTGACTCCTACCATATGCATTGTCAATAAAATTTGCCACTCAAACATCAAACATGGAGTTTCCTCATTACTTTTAGTGTCAACATTTTTTCTACTCCAACATATAACCATTTTTCCTATAATATGTGATAGCTATGTATTTTGCTACTGATACCAGTGCACAATATCCCTCACATCCAAGGGTGGCAAATTTTTCCATTTATGCAAACATTCTCTCAAATTTTCCTAACTTTGGGATATTTTTAATTTTTTTTTTAGCCCATTTTCCTTTGATTTTTTGGCCTACTCACACTCTATTCCTTTAAAGTGCATCTCCATAGTCGTGATCATCAACATGCAATTTTCTTAGATTACCAATATTTCCCCTAATTGTATGATCATGTTTTTTTTTGTTTTGTAGTTTCTTCTATGGATCTTCTTTCTTTATCAACATCCTTCTGGTGATAGCTCATTTAGATGACTGAGTTGTCTCCAAAGAAGTTGAAAATGATGAAGTAAAAATATCAAGGTGGTTTTCCAATCACCTCAGTTAATTTTAATGTCAACGACATTAGAGATACAGAGATTGGCCATGTAGATATGGCTGAGTTTGTGGAGGGAACCAAGTCAAGCAATCCCAACTTTGAAATGAATAATATAACTAATAGTAACATTCATTTGATATCTTCTTTCCTAGTGGCAGCCCATAACATAGAATTTGTCCTTCAGTGTGCTTAGTTTTATAACAAAGATACTAGGGTTGTGATGGATGCTAGTGGCAATGTGATAATCAGACTAGATCCTAAATTCATTGATAAGGTGTTTATGTGCCCTCCTGCTACAAAAGTGTTAAATCTTGACTTTTTTGAAGCACAAAAAGAGTATGACAAAAATATTGGAAACGTAAAGAATGTAATCAATAAAAAATGACTCAAGATGTCAAGGTCAAATTTGTCAAGGTTGCCATGGAGTTTTCCTAGAAGAAACTTTATAGAAGAAGTTGATGATCTGATAAATTTCCTCAGTAGGATAAGAGGTTTGTCCTCTTCTTCAACATTTCATGAATGGATGTATCCTTTCATCAAGGTAATACTCCAAGGCAAAAAAACCATCTTTTGGGGAGAATAAATCAACAATTATTTTCACAAACAATTGAAGAAGGTATCCACTACCTTCAAGTTCTACATGACTTCTTATCTGGTGTATATGTAGCTTCTATGAGAATCTTTCCAGGTCTAATATAAAAAGGAGATAGGAGGGTAATCCCTGTGTATCAATACTATTCTCAATTAACATTGAAGGGTTCTACTCATCATTTTAGGAGAGTAAATGATGCTTTATTTTTAGTATTATTGTCTTTTTGATCCTCAAATAGAATAAATAATAGTGTTAGATGAGGCTTGGATAGTGGTAAATGATTTTGGATGTATGTTCTTACAATTTCTTTATTTCTCATACCTAAGGGTTGGTTTTTTCCAAGGGCATCCTTATATGCTTCCAAGATTCCCCTCAGACAAACTAGTCTTAATGGAGTTATGCAGACAAATGATCATCATGCATAATAAACAAATGGAGCTCAAGAATCCTAGGTTTAGGTTCCTAGTTGAAATTAGTAGGTATTCAATATTAACTTCTACAAAGGCTAGGGCCATAAAAACTGAGATGCAGCTTGTAACTATGAAGCAATTCAAGAGAAGACCAAAGTTTGACTACAGGGGTGTGAAAGATAAAATCAAGAGGAAAACCAAATTCCATGAACCTATGGTTGAAGATGTTTGGGTATATTTGAGAACAAAATAAAATGTTAGGAAATTAGACTACAACTGGTTATCTCTTAAGCAGATTGAATATCTAGGACTTACTGATATTCTTGAGGATCTAGTAGATGATGGAGATTTGGTTAATGATAGATTTAATACTAAGTAGGTTGATAATACCCCTCTCCCTCAAATCCAATGGTCTCAAAAAGTGTTGACCTCTTTGAGGAAAATATTTAAGCCTATATTGGTAAACAGAAATAATTAGATAACAAATAAGGGAATTGTTTTGAAAGAATTCCTCATAGGGTCAGAGACTAAGATTAAAGAGAAAATAGGAAAAAGAGTGGAGAATAGGATGAATAACAAAAGTGATGGTCCCTCTTCTTCTAAGCCACATAAGCCTAAGATCATATTTGTGATGAAGAAGTCAAAATCTGTGGAGAAAGAGTCTGAAATAGAAGATATAGAAGTTGAGAAATAGAGCACTAAAGAACCAGCCATAGAAGAGATGGAGATTGAAGATAGGCCTACAAATCAATAAAATGATGAATCTTTGTCCCCAAAAGAGAATGTACAACAAGAAATGGGAGTCTCTTCTCCCTTTCCTGACATACATGTTGTAGCTCCTTTGTCTATTTCTCCTATTAATATTCCCTCTTCTAAATCTCCCTCTCCTTCCAAAATAATTTTTGAAAACCCTCAAAACACTTTTGAATATGTTCTCCATTCATCAAGGTCTATTCCTAGTTTGTCCTTATCATATTTTGATATTGGAGATGCTTCTATTTTTTATCACTTTTTAAGAGGTGCAGTTTTTAATAACACTCCACCTATTATTTCCACTACCAGTACAAGTGCAGTTTTGATGATGCCAACAATGGGGATAGACCCTAATGTGAGTACTTCTATGCTTCCACCATGGTTGTCATCTTATACACCAAAAAGGAAGAAATAATCCATCTCCCTAAATGAATTTGATTTTAATAAGTTGGTGCCTGTAAAAGCTAAGACCCCAAAGAAACCAAAGATTCTTTCAAAAATGCTTGGGGACAAGGGACACAAATTTATGAAGATTGCAAGACCTCCATAGGATGAAACCATGTAAAATTTTCATATGAATGATTAATATATCTCTATAGTTGAATTAGGAAAGATAAATCATGAAAGTGCTAAGAATTATATGCAGTTAGCCATGGACATACTGATTCAAAAATTTGACAGGGAGAAAGAAATGAAAAGTCACTACAAAGCAATGGTGGAACAGTTGACTGCAGTGGTAAGGAAAATCACTTTGAGCTCATAAGTAATAACTCCTAAGGCCATTTATGTATAATAACCCATCATTCAAAAAACAAAAAAGACTCATCTCAAATAAAAATGACTTGAAGAGTACTTAGATAGGATGCGTGCACAAGGAATTTCCATACTTACACAACTATCTAAGAAGATAGATAAAATGAGGAAAATAAGAGCAAGACTTAACAATATCATTAATGTTGTTTCTCAAGATAGTGAGAGCATAAAAATGAATCATGATAAATGGGTGGAGATGAGAAAACTAAAAATAAGCACTCTAATATCAATTGGCACAATTCTTAATAGGGATTCTTATACATAAACTAAAGAGGAATTGACATATAGGATCCATGTGCATAAAGATTTGATCAATGACCTTGAAAATACAATGAAAATTAGGGAACAAAGTGATGTTAGTCTTTTTCATAAATTACAGGAGCTACCTTGCAAGCTCATATCACAAGATAACCAATTTCTCTCCATAGAAGAAATGGTTCAGAAATTTGAAGATATGTTCTAGAAAGAGTTTGAAGATAAAACATTTTCAATGGCCTCTGTGGACAATATTATGGACAGTCAATTAACTTTGGATAATATAAAAAACAAGTTAATTAGTCATCTAAAATTAGTCACCATAGTAAGAGATGCCATAGTTAGAGCCAAGATGATTTTCAGGAACACTATTAGTCTAGACAGTATCGGGATGCAAACAACTTTCACTATGTATGATGGTCACATGAAGAAAGATGGTGATACAAATTAAAGTATTTTTTTCCCCCTTTAGTTTATTTTCCATTTTTTAGATGTACTTTTGAAATAACTTTGGACATATTTACATGTACTTTTTTCATATATAATTACATGTAAAAACATAAGAAGTCCCTAGTCAATAAGGACTCCTATTTTTGAATAAGTCAAAGTAGTTAGGTTTTTCCTAAATTTTTTTAAGGCCTCTCCCTATAAATAAAGAGGGCCTTTATTACAATGAACTATATTTTAGTTATTGAGGCTAAACTCTGCCAAATTGAAGAGCATTTTGAGACTTTGAGTTCAAATTATAAATCAAATTTTATCAAGTGAATAAGAAAGCAAGTGATCATTCAAACTTTGTGTTGAAATAACTTGTGTTGTATTGGAAATTGTTTTTATGTCATTTTCCTAATATGATATTATCTATTTGATTAAATAGTAGTGTGAGTGAGAATAATCTGGGATATGTTCTAAAGTTGATTTTAGAGACTTTGTGCTACAATAATTATCTTTAGTTTGTTATTTAGTGTTTTAAAGTAAAGGATATTGGAAAGGCTTTGAACTACTATTATATTTTGTGATCATATATTTTGTCATAGTTTTTGGTAAAGACTTTGGGTTGCACCTCATTATACTACGTTCTAAATTATGAATCATCAAAAGAAGCAATGATAGACTTTGTGCTCTCATGGGTTTCTTGGTTTTTTAGTTAGTATCAAGAAAGTGTTCTTTTATATTATAAACATAATTTATGAAAAAAGATAAATGGATGATATGGTCTTACCCCTAAATTAGTATTTATTTTAAATTAGTTTATGATAGTTTATAGGGAACCTCTTCTTGCTGAGAAGAGAGATTTATCTCATTACACTATGGTTGATATAACCATTTTACCTTTAATGAGTTAAAGACAAAATATTCACCCAATATTTTTTGGTGACTCTACTAGGGAAGGAACATGCAACTTGAAGCCTCACACTCTGATTTCAATCATTTTTAGTTCTTTTCCATTTTTTGTAAATTTTTTTTTAGTATACTACATTCTAGAAAATTCACAGTATATGAGAAGCAAAAGAGCTCAAGGTATTATTGATCTTATATTTGAGTTGATGCAGTAAAATAATTTTGGTATTTTTCCTCTATGACCTCACATTTAGTGAACCAAGATTTTTCCTCCTATCAATGCTAGGTCTCTAATACCAGGTGAAGCTTCTAGTTCTAGTGCTAGCAGAGTTTTGTCTATTCATACTCCATAAAGGTTTGTTATCCTACCTTTTAATCAATGCATCATGGCAGCCCGAGGCCCTTCGTGTAACACTTTTGGTCCTCTAAATTTAACACCACATTTGCATGAACTACCTCATAGTTCAAGAAAGAATTTTCCCAAGTTCTATGGTGATGCGAAAGTTCACCCTGATGAACACATTGTAGCTTTCTGCATAGCCTATGGTGTGATAGATGTTAAACATGAAGATGTAGCAGTAAGGATTTTTGTGGAAACACTGTAAGGTGATACTATAGATGGGTTTTATCATCTTCAAGATTAGACTATAACCAACTGGAACACTCTTAAGACCAAGTTTGAGGCTAGGTTCAAACCTGTGGAAGATGCACATGCCTTATTGGCTTAGCTCACACAAATGAAGAAGGAGACTTATGAGCCTATGCGAGAATTCATCACTAAGTTCAATAAGTTGAGAAATAGGATTCCTACAACCACTCAACCAACAACAAATAATTTTAAGTGTTTCTTTATCAATTCTCAACTTCTTGATGTGAGTTTTTTATTGAGGTGGGTTGGCCCTATATATCTTCATGTAGCTCATATTTTGGCTACCAAAATCAAAGATGATCTTATCCTTGTAGGTAAGATAAGAAGATATTTTAATAGAAATAAATGTTCCTCTTCTATTGAGAATTATTATACAAGCATCACTGACCCTATGGTGAAAAATTTAGTAAATGAATTGATATATCTAAAAAGGAAAATGTCCCAAGGTATGTATGCCCCTCCTTATTGGGATATACCAAGGAGGACATTTCCTAATAATTCATATCAAGGCAATGCTACTAAAAATCAAGGGTAACCCAATCATCTTCCACCTACATAGGGGAAGCTTGCCATTAAAGTAGCACCAATCAACTTAGTAGTTGGCTATTATGAATCCAAACATGATCATTATTTTTAACCTAAGTTAGACCAGGAGAATGATGCTAATATCTTTTTATAAGGAGAAAAATTAGCTAGTGACTCTACCATCAGCTTTCTGAATTACCAAGATGAAGCTAAAAAGAAGGATAACTGTATGATGGGGCATATGCTATTTTTAATAGGTCCCAAAATTAGTCAACTCAATAAGTTGATAAGGGAAAAGCAAGAAAATAAACTCAACTAGTGATCTCAATTTATAAATAGGGAACTCTGCTACCTTTCCAATCAAAGGACCCAATGGGTGATAAGCAAGTAAGTACATCTAACAATCATGTATCTTCTGCTTCTATCCCTTAAACTAGTACTACATCAAATAAAAATTAGAATGATGGATTCCTTTCCTCAATTTCTAGTTTATTCTAGTTATTTGACATAATAGATCATGCTAGGAAGACCAAGATCCAAATGTCTGAAGTTGAGTATTTAAAAGCTAATCTTGAACAGTTTGATAGGTTGGCTAAATACGTAAAAAAAAAAAAAAAAAAAAAAAAAAAAAACTATCCCTATTGGATAATATTTTCCAAAAGTTACCCATTATTCCTCAAAGAACAAATCTACTCAAAATAATCTTGCTACTACTCCCCTTATTGCCTCTAGATAAATAGAACCTTTATATGTTTCTTTATTGGTAAGTGGTCATAAGTTGAGCAATTGCATAATAGATTCTAGAGCCTCTAATAATGTTATGCCCTAATGTTATGCCCACCAAGGTAGCAGACTCCCTTGGTCTCACCTTAACTAAGACTTTTAGGAGATGTTTCTCTATGGAAAATAAGCAAGTACCACTTTTGGGTCAAATCAAAGATGCCCAATTTGCATTTGTAGCTTTTCCAGATAAGAGGATTAAGATGACAGTCCTAGTAGCTGATGTTCTAGCGTCTTATGGGATTTTACTCAGATGTAGGTGGGGATTTGAACATGGATCTATCTAAAGCAAGGGTACATGTTAAGGGCATCATGCCAAAGTTACTTCCTGAGAAGGAGGCCAAATATATTGTTACATAAACAATAAGTCCCAAAGCTCAAATTTTGTTTGAGTCCTCAGGAATGGGTAATTATTTCTTGTCCACTAAAGATGTTTCTAATTCATCATATGAGAGTTCATCAGGTGATAGCTCATACAATTTAAATGGAGAATCAGAAGAGTTTTCAGATGAAAGTTTAGGTGAAGGAATAATAATGCCAAATTATTCCCTCACTAATGAAAAGGAATATTTTGATCAATGAAATTCAAAAAAATCAAACTCTAATGAAGTTTGGGTTTTAGAATTTGAAGGCAATTGTTTCTCTACTGATTTTAGAGCTAAAATTGTTTTGATATCCCCACATGGTGATATATTCCCTTTCTCATATGAGTTGCAATTTGAAAATACCAACAACACTACCAAATACAAGTCATTCTTGCTCGTATTGAAATCTGCTCATGCTAGAGGTGTTAAGATTCTTCATGCTCAAGGAGATGTTGAATTAGTGGTTTTTCAAGTAAGAAATCTATATTAAACCAAAAATGAAAGATTTCTACATTATCATAATCATGTATGGGATTGTATTAAAATTTTTGATGCTTTCAATATCTCTGAAGTGCCAAGAGAGTCTAATGATAATGTAGATTCATTAGCTATCTCCACCACTCTCATGGTTCCTTGAAAATATTTTAGAGGAAACAAGTAAAATATTGATCTAGTCTTTTGACTAAGTGTACTTGATAATGATGACCATTGGTAGGTGTTCAATGGTGATAATCAAATCATTACTTTCATAGAAAATATGGATAGCTTTTATGAGCTCTATTTTTAAGGTAGTGAATCTCCACCATAGGAATACATTTCCAAAATAGATTCATAAACTGGTGAAGAGTTTCTTCAACTAAAAGGGAATAAAATTCCAAAAGGTTTGGTTTCCCTTGAAAAGCTATTTGATAAGCATGATAGATATATCAAGCAATAGTAACAACTAGATTCAAGTTCCTCTATGGAATTTGAGCAAGTAAATTTGAGTTTAGAGGAAAATCTCAAAATGGTCAACATTGGGAAATGTTGCACCAATGATGAAAAGTTTAAATTCATTACTCTCCTTTTCCATTACATTGATTTTTTGGCATATTATTAAGATGATCTGAAGTCCTTTAGGCCTAAGATAATTCAACATGAAATTCCCCTTAAAGTTAGGTCATTACCTCACAATTAGAAATAAAGGAAATACAACCCCAAAATATTAGGTACTATCCTTTCTAAGATTTAGAAGATGTTGAATGCAAGGATAATTTTTCTAATTCATCATTCTACCTAGATCACAAACATAGTTCTTATAAGGAATACGAATAGAGAAATACATATTTGTGTTGATTTTAGGAATCTCAACCAATCTTCTCTAAAGGATAACTACCCCCTACCCATCATGGACCAAGTGTTGCAAATAATAACTAGTTCAGAAATGTTGTCTATGCTATATTATTTTTAGGGGATAATCAAGTGGAAGTTAATGAAGTAGATCAATATAAAACTGCTTTCACTACACCTTGGGGCACATTTGCATATCACATAATGCCTTTTGGTTTGATCAATGCTGGTGCCACATTCTAGAGAGCAATGGACCTTACCTTTAGAGCTGAGATGGGAAAGTTCATTATGGTGTATCTTGATGACTTGAATATTTTCTCCAAACACCATCATGATCATGCACACCATTTATGACAAGTGCTAGAACACTGTCAGCAAAATGGTATCTCTTTCAACCCTAAGAAGTCAATTTTTGGGGTTACAGAAGGTAAACATCTCAATCACATTGTATCCTAAGAAGGCACTAAAATTGACTCAAAAAGATTCAAATCTATTCAAAGTCTTACTCTACCTACTAGTAAGACTGTAGTTCATTCTTTCTTTGGAAAGGTGAATTTTCTGTGAAGGTTCATTCCTAAATTTGTAGAGAAAACCTGTCACATCATCAACATGATGAACTATAAGGCTACTTTCTATTAGACTATATAAGGCAAAGAAACATTTGAGGATATCAAGAAGGCTATTTCTCATGATCCAATCCTCATTTGTCTTGACTATACCAAATATTTCATAGTATATAGCTATGCTTCTGAACATAAAATTTTATCCATTCTGATTCAATAGAATGAAGAAGGTATGGAATCTCTCATATCATTTATGAGTTGTCCTCTCAAATATCATTAATTGAAATATTCAAACATGGATAGGCATGCTTATGCTGTGGTTAAGGTGGTAAATCATTTTTGGTTCTATAACCTAAATTCACATACTGTTGTTCTAGTGCTTGACACAACAATAAAGTCTATTCTAACTCAAGAAGAGTTTGACACTAAAAGGTGAAATTAGATTTCTAAGATCAAGGAGTTTAATCTTGATATAAAACCTACTAAGCTTGTACATGGAATAGGTTTATGTCAATTGATTGCTAATAGTGTACCAAAAGAGATATGGGATGAAGAAGCAAAAGTTGAGGACATGCCAACAATTCTTTTTGTCACTACTATTGATGAGTGGTATTCAAATATCACTCATTTTATTACCTATGGTGATTTTCCTACCCATTTATCATATAAGGAGAAAAAAATGTTAATTTGAAGGTTGTTAGCTATGTCCTATGGGACAATGGTTTGTACAAAAGAAGCCTTGATGGAGTATTTCTTTGTTGCATGGATAAAGTGAAAAAAAGTAGACTTATGGAGTCCTTTCACAATTTGGCCTATGGAGGACATTTTTATACACCCATGATGGCTCACAAGATTCTATGAGATAGATACTATTAGCCTACACTATTTCAAGATGCATATAATTGGGTGTATAGGTGTGAGTATGTCAACAGTTCATTGGGAAACCTAAGTTAGTCGCATTACCTCTCAAGCTGGTGGTGATTGAAGAACCTTTCAGCAATGGGGCATCAAATTCATTGGCTCTATGAATCCACCATCAAATGTGGGACACAACTATGTTCTCACCATGATAGACTATTTTACCAAGTGGGTGGAAGCCATCCCAATTAAGCATGTTACTTTTGAAGTGGTATGCAATTTCCTTAAGGAAAACATTATTTCCTAGTTTGGAGTTACAAACAAGATTGTAGCAGGCAATGTTACTTGTTTCTCTTCCCATGAGATTACTAACTTTTGATACAAGCATATGATCATTCTTTCCCACTCCTCATACTATTATCTGCAAGGAAATTGTCAGGCATAATCCAGTAACAAGAATCTAGTTACTATTATCAGGAAACTAGTATATGAGAATAAGAGAACTTAACATAAATTATTTTTTTATGCTTTATGGGTAGACATGATTACCCCTAAAAGGGTAATATGTATGTCACCATTTCAGCTTCTGTATGGTCTAAATGCAGAGATACCAATTACCTTGGAATTACCAACACTGAAATTGGCAAAGGTAGTAGAAGATAAGACTTTTGAAAGTTCTATTGATAAAAGGATCATGTGCCTAACTAAACTTGAGGAGTAGCAAACTATGGTATTGGATCATATCACTAAGCATCAAGGTCATGTAAAGAAACTCTTTGACAAGAAATCAAGGACTTGTGAGTTTCAAATTGGAGATCAAGTCTTGTTGTTGGACAAGAGGAGAGAACCAAAAGGAATGCATGGAAATTTTAATTCCTTATGGAGAGGTCCATTCACCATTCATCAATTCTATGGTGGAAATAACTTATTTCTAGAATATCAAGATAAAACACCATTCTTGCTACCTCACAGTGAGTAACATCTAAAATACTTCAATCCTTGAAGTATCAGTTAAGTTCATTTGTATATTTGTATAGTTTGTGTTTTTATTTTTATGTTTTTGTTTAGTCTTTTGTGTCTTTTTATTTTTAGTAGCTTAAATCTGTAGCCTAATGGATGAAGGCACTTATAGACTAGATTCTTCTCCCTTTGATCATTTCAAAGATTGATCAATGGAAGCTCCCTAGTTAGAGATAGCTGTTATTCTCAAAATTAGCTACACTCATTTACATGGTTTTTTCTTTTTCTGATGCTTGAGTGGAAATTTTTTCCACCATTACATGTTCTTGATAAAAAAGGCATGTGTCAGGTCAGCCTAAATCACCACCTAAGTAAGATCTTCAAGATCTTGAACTTCAAGTGGCATTAATGGCCACTCATGCCAAGCATTAAGGGCTTGTTTTCAAGATTTTAAATGTGTTATTTCATTGTTTTTTCTTATCATTTCTTTTGTCAAAGTTTCTTAGTTGATTCCTTAACCCTTTTCAAAACCGCTTGACCATAGTGATGGAGGGTTCAAATAGATTTCAAAATTTTCCACTATCAAGCTTAGGGTTTCAAACTCAATAGGTAAGTCATTTTAACTATTTTTAACTTCTAGGGTTTCATTTATTGATTGGTATCTATATTGTTTTGAATTGATTATTTGTTTTTCAAAAGCCATTTGTAATACATTAAGTTTTAGATTGATATTATCATTTTGCTTGGCCTTTTGTGTTGAACCCTTATTTCACCATTGTTTGTGCTGTAGGTTTTAAGTTGATGTGTGTTGTCAATGGTTTGACCCGACAAGGCTTTACCCTTTAAAAATATGTTAGTTGCAAACCAATTCTTACAAAAACATTGTAATGACAACTATATTATTTGCTCTCACATCTTCCTATTGTGAATAAGTCAAAAGCAAAGTTGGCATTTTTTTCCGCTTATGTATTTGAAGATGCTTTCAAGTGGAAATACATGGGTGGTGAAATCCACCACTCTTACATGAGAACTTTGTGACTTCTACCATATGAATTGTTGAAAAAAATTTCCACTCAAGCATCAAACTTGGAATTTCCTCATTACCTATAGTGTCAACATTTTTTGTCACTCCAACATATAACCATTTTTCCTATAATATGTGATAGCAGTGAATTTTTCCACCGATACAAGTGTATAATATCCCTCACATGCAAGGGATGTAAATTTTGCCACCCATGCAAACATTCTCTCAAATTTTCCTAACTTTGGGATATTTCAATTTTATTTTTTTGAGCCCACTTTCCTCTAATTTTTTAGTTTTCTCACACTCTAGTCCTTTCAAGTGCGTCTTCATAGTCATGATCATCGACATGTAATTTTCCTAGATTACTAGTATTTACCCTAATTATATGATCATGATTTTTTTGTTTTGTAGTTTCTCCTATGGATCTTCTTTCTATATCGACATCCTTCTGGTGATAGCTTGTTCAGGTGACTAAGTTGTCTCTAAATAAGTTGAAAGTGATGAAGTACAAATATCAAGGTGTTTTTCCAATCACCTCAGTTACTTATAATGTCGATGATATTAGAGATATAGAGATTGGCCATGTGGACATGGCTGAGTTTGTAGAGATAACTAAGTCAAGCAATCTTAGCTTTGAAATGAAGAATATAATTGATAGTAACATTCATTTGGTATCTTCTTTCTCAGTGGCAGCACACAACACAGAATTTGTCCTTTAGTGTGCTTAGTTTTATAACAAAAATACTAGGGTTGTGATGAAAGTAAGTGGCAATGTGATAATTATACTAGATCTTAAATTCATTGATAAGGTGTTTATGTGCTCTCCTGCTATAGAAGTGTTAAATCTTGATTTTGTTGAAGCACAAAAAGAGTATGACAAAAATCCTAAAAAGGAAAAGAAGGTAATCAATAATAAATGGCTCAAGATGTCAAGGTCAAATTTTTTAAGGTGGACATGGAGTTTTCCTAAATCCACTTTATAGAAGAAGTTGGTCATCTGATAACTCTTATCAATAAGATAATAGGTTTGTCCTCTTCTTCACTATTTCATGAATGGATGTATCCTTTCATCAAGGTAATAATCCAAGGCAAACAAACAATCTTCTAGGGAGAACAAATTACAATGCTTTGCATGAAAAATTGGTGAAGGTATCCACTACCTTCAAGTTCTACATGACTTCTTATCTGGTGTATATTGTAACTTTTATGAGAATCTTTATAGGTCTAACATTAGAAGGAGATAGGAGGGTAATCCCTGTGTATCAATATTATTTTTAATTAATATTGAAGGGTTATATTCATCATTTGAATAGAGTAAATGATGCTTTCTTTGTAGTATTTTTATGTATTTTTAATCCTCAACAAGAACAAAGAAGAGTGTTAGATGAAGCTTGGATAGTGGTAAATTATTTTGGATGCATGTTCTTACAGTTTCCTTCTTTCTCATACCTAAGAGTTAGATTTTTCCAAGGTCATCCTTATATGCTTCCAAGATTCCCCTCAGATAAATTAGTCTTAAGGGATTTATGTAGACAAATGATCATCATTCATAATAAACAAATGGAGCTTAAGAAGCCCAATTTTAAGTTCCCAATTAAAATTGGCAGGTATTCAATATTAACTGTTATGAAGACTAGGGCCATGGAAACTGAGATGTAGCTTGTAACTATGAAGTAAATCAAGAGAAGAACAAAGTTTGACTACAAGGTCATGAAAGAAAAAATTAAAAGGAAAAAATAATTCCATGAACCTATGGTTGAATATGTTTGGGTAGATTTGAGAATAGAAGAAAATGTCAGGAAATTAGACTATAACCATTTATCTCTTAAGAAGATTGAATATCTAGGACTTGCTAATATTCCTAAGGATCTAGTGGATGATGGAGAGTTGGTTGATGATAGATATAATATTGAATAGGTTTCTAATAGCCCTCTCCCTTTAATCTAATACTCTCAAAAAGATCTGACATCTTTAAGGAAAATATTTGAGCATATATTGGCAAACATCAATAATTAGCTAAAAAATAAGGGAATTGCTTTGAAAGAATTCCTCATAGAATCAGAGACTGAGATTCAAGAGAAAATAGGAAAAAAGGTGGAGAACAGGATGAAGAAAAAAAATGATGTTCCCTCTTCTTCCAAGCCACATAAGCCTAAGATCAGATTTGTGATGAAGAAGTCAAAAACTATGGAGAAAGAGTCTGAAATAGAAGATATAGAAATTGAGAAATAGAGCACTAAAGAACTAGCCATAGAAGAGACGGAGACTGAAGATAGGCCTAAAAATCAATAAGATAAGGAAGATTTTTCCCCATAAGAGAATTTACAACAAGAAATGAGAGTCTCTTCTCCCTTGCTTGACACACATGTTGTAGCTCCTTTGTCTATTTCTCCTATTAATATTCCCTCTTCAGAATCTCCCTCTCCTTACAAAATAATTTTTGACAACCCTCAAAACACTTTTGAAGATGTTCTCCATTCATCAGGGTCTATTCCTAGTTTTTCCTCCTCATCTTTTTATATTGGATATGCTTCTATTTTTGATCACTTTGTAAGAGGTGTAGTTTTTGCTAACACTCCACCTATTGTTTCCACATCTAGTGCAAGTGTAGTTCTGGTGATGCCAACAATGGGGACATACCCTAATGTGAGTACTTATGTGTTTCCACCATGGTTTTTAAATTATACACCAAAAAGGAAGAAACAAGCCATCTCCTTAGATGACTTTGATTTTAATAAGTTGGTGCTTGTAAAAGCCAAGACCCCGAAGAAGCCAAATATTATTTCAAAAATGTTTGGGGACAAGGGACATAGATTATTAGAAATTGTAAGACCTCCACAAGATCCAACCATGGAAATTTTTTATATGAATGATTAATCTATCGCTATATTTAAATTAGGCAAGATAACTCATGAAAGTACCAATAATGATATGCATTCAGCCATGGACATCCTAATTCAAAAATTTGATAGGGAGAAAGAAATGAAAGATCACTACAAAGCAATGGTGGAATAGTTGACTGTAGTGGTATAGAAAATCACTTTGATTTTAGAAGCAATAACTCTTGAGGCTATTTTTATAGAATACCCTATCATTTATAAAGTAGAAAAGACTCATCTCAATGAAAAGTACCTTAAGAGTACTTAGATAGGATGTGTGCACAAGAAATTTCCCTACTTACAGAGCTATTTGAGAAGACAGATAAATTGAGGAAAATAAGAGCATAACTTGATGATCTCATTGATGTTATTTCTCAATATATTGAGAGCATAGGAAAGAATCATGATAAATGGGTGGAGATGAAAAAAATAAAAATAAGCACTCTAATATCAATTTGTGCCATTCCTAATAGGGATTCTTATATAGAAACTAAATATGCATTGACATATAGGAGCTATGTGCTTAAATATTTGATCAATGACCTTGAAACTGCAAGGAAACTTAGTGAACAAAGTGATGATAGTATTTATCATAAATTGGAGGAGCTACCTTCCAAGATCATATCACAAGATAACCAATTTATCTCTGTATAATAAATGGTTCAGGAATTTGAAGATATGTTCCAGAAAGAGTTTGAAGATAAAACATTTTCAATGGCCTCTGTGGACAATATTATGGAAAATCAATTAACTTTGGATAATCTAAAAACCAAGTTAACTAGTCATGAAAAATTAGTCACCATAGTAAGATATTCCATAGTTAGAGCCAAGATGATTTTTAGGAACACTATTAGTCCAGACAGTATCGGGATGCAAGAAGCTTTCACTATGTATGATGGTCACATGAAGAAAGATGGTGATACAAATTGAAGCAATTTTTTTCCTTAGTTTATTTTCCATTTTTCAGATGTACTTTTTAAATAACTTTGGACATATGTACATGTAATTTTTTCATATGTAATTACATGTAAAAACATATGAAGTCCCAAGTCAATAAGGACTCCTATTTTTGAATAAGTCAAAGTAGTTAGGTTTTTCCTAAATTTTCTCAAGGCCTCTCCTTATAAATAAAGAGGGCCTCTATTTTAATGAACTATATTTTAGTTATTGAAGTGAAACTCTACCAAATTGAAGAGCATTTTGAGACTTTGAGTTCAAATTGTAAATCAAATTTTATCAAGTGAATAAGAAAGCAAGTGATCATTCAAACTTTGTGTTGAAATAACTTGTGTTGTATTGGAAATTGTTCTCATGTCTTTTTCCTAATACAATATTATCTATTTGATTAAATAGTAGTGTGAGTGAGAATAATTTGGGAGATGTTCTAAAGTTGATTGTGGAGACTTTTTGCTACAAAAATTATCTTTAGTTTGTGATTTAGTGTTTTAAAGTAAAGGATATTGGAAAGGCTTTGAACTACTATCATCTTTTTTGATCATATATTTTGTCCATAGTTTTCAATGAAGAATTTGGGATGCACCTCATTCTACTATGTTCTAAGTTATAAATTTACAAAAGAAGCAATGATATAATTTATGCTCTTGTGGGTTTCTTATTTTTTTAGTTAGTATCAAGAAAGTGTTCTTTTATTTGGTAAACATCATTTCAAAAAAAAGAGAAATGGATGATATGGTCTCACCCCTAAATTATTATTTAGTTTAAATTAGTTTGTGATAGTTTATAGGGAACTTCCCCTTGCTGAGAGGAGAGATTTATCTCATTACATTATGGTCGATATAACCATTTTTCCTTCAGTTAGTTGAAGACAAAATATTTACCCAATAGGTAGATAGGTTTCTTTTTGAAATATTGATCTCTTTTCTCTTTATTTAACTCTCTACCTATATCTCATAAAATTTATACTATTATATAATCTACCACAACACACACACTAACACTTACATGCATATCTCTTCTCTTATTATGCCAATCATACAAATTAACTCTCATTTCTTACCAATCCCACATAGGGTGGTAGTTACAAACCCAAATTTGTTGGCTTATCTTTCTTATTCATAACTTTCAAGTTGAAAACAACTTAAACACTCTCAAAGTTAATTCTAAAAAATTGATGGAATACAAGTACATTTTAAGCATTCTAGGTAAGATATAAGACTCGATAGCAATCCCTTGAGAGTAATTTACAATGATTAATTACTCCTTCATATTTTTTCCTTCATAAATATGTTCTTGTTCATATTTTTTCATTATTAAAAAATTATACTTTGATGGATTAAGGACATAAATAATGATAACCACATATAAGGACATGTTCAAATGTCTGCATACATAATTATGAAGGAACACACAAGGACATGTTCAAAACTCCTCTTTGCTATGAATTATACTGTATATCTCTTTGCTTCTAGATATTATTTTCAATTCTAGAATTTTGTAATAATGAAAAAATATGTTTGTATATATCTATATTTACTTCTCTTTAGATTCCATTGCTTCTTTTTTACTTTATCATACTTTCAATTTTTTCTATGCCACTTATTCTCATAGTATGTATGCTTTGGACATGTGCCCATGTCCTTTATTTAACTCTCTACCTATATCTCATAAAATTTATACTATTATATAATATACCACAACACACACACTAACACTTACATGCATATCTCTTCTCTTATTATGCCAATCATACAAATTAACTCTCGTTTCTTACCAATCCCACATAGGGTGGTAGTTACAAACCCAACTTTGTTGGCTTATCTTTCTTATTCATAACTTTTAGGTTGAAAACAACTTAAACACTCTCAAATTTAATTATAAAAAATTGATCAAATATAAGTACATTTTAAGCATTCTAGGTAAGATATAAGACCCGAGAGTAATCCCTTGAGAGTAATTTACAATGATTAATTACTCCTCCATATTTTTTCCTTCATAAATATGTTCTTGTTCATATTTTATAATTATTAAAAAATTATACTTTGATGGATTAAGGACATAAATAGTGATAACCACACATAAGGACATGTTCAAATGTTTTCATACATAATTATGAAGGAACACACAAGGACATGTTCAAAACTCCTCTTTTCTATGAATTATACTGTATAGCTTTTTGCTTCTAGATATTATTTTCAATTCTAGAATTTTGTAATAATGAAAAAATATGTTTTTATATATCTATATTTAATTCTAGAATGATATATTGAAGCACTCCAATAGTAAGTGATACTTAAATTTAATGTGTGTGTGTGTTTATGTGTGTTGGTGATGGCACTTCTCTTCTTTCAGAAGTAACATTCAGCCAAGAGCCGGATCCCTTCCTGGATAGTGGATAGTAGAAATCTTGGTGAAGCAACAGAAGGCACTTCTCTTCTTTCAGAAGTGCTTATTCTTGCAAACAACAGGACTCTTTCGGGTAACAAGTAATAGGGTAAAAGGGTCCAATCATACTTTATACTTCACACAAGTCTCAAAATAACACTCTAATCTAGGTTCTAGAATTCAAATTTTCAAATTTTGCTTTTTGGAAGGAGAATAAAAAAGGCCTAGAAACATATAACCTCAAAGACTTATAATGACTTAAACACAACATAAGGTTCCATATAAGAGTTATAAAATCCTCACAAGATAAAAAATGGTCATATAAAACATTAAGACACACCAACTTCTCAAACTAACTTGTGTTGCTCTGCATCATACTCCCTAAGTGGAGAAAATTTAAGATCCTACTCAAATGATCTTTGTCTAAATTCTTCCTTATTTTATAATTATCCATCTTATGATTTTATGATCTCCTTTCAATATTAATCCTATTATCTTTCTCCTTTCTCTTCATGTGGTTCTTCTTTCTTTATATCTTTGCCTTATCTAGCCTCTTTCCCAACTCATCTTTTATCTCCATGAAGTATATGACCTACTGCAACTCTTTGTCTTCCTCATATTTCATCTCCTCCATCTATGATTTATCTTCATTCATTTCTTAGTATTAAAACTTATTGTATTTAACTTCTACATTTAATACTCAAATTTTGGAAATTTTCAGTTCTTTGAACTTGTTCTCTTATATATGGATACTCCTTACCTTCATACTTTTTCTTGCTTTAGGTAACATTGCTTCATACCATATATCTTTGTTTTCTTTTATCATCTACTTCAACATATTCTTATATATTTTGTGAGGTTTAAAAACACATCCTTTTTCTTCATTATTGATTATTTCATGCAATCTACATTTGGCCTACTTATCCTCATACATATGTCCTTGTGTTTGATCTATATTTTGTTGCTTAGAATTTTCAATATTCACAACTAATGCACCTTTGATTTTATTCTTGTCTTCTTCTTTATAATACATTATGTTTTGTACCATTCCTTTTTTTCTAAATTTTATCTTTATAAAGTGCCTAATTAGGCACCTCCTCTTTAAACTCTCTATACATGACTACCCAATCATCATCTTCTTCTTCATCATAATTATGTTTTTCATGTTTGATTTACTTAATGCTTTTGAATTTTATGTCCTCAATATATACTTCTTCCTCCTTCACTTTTGTACCTACATACACACATGCCAAGAAATATTTAGATGTAAAAGTTTGAGGCTTTTTTTCCTACATGACTATCTCATTCTCCTTAAGATGTTTCTCACCTTCCTCTTTTTTACCAACATGTTAACCTATCATTAACTTATTTATCTCTTCTTTGATATTCCTACATAGCAACTTATTTTGCTTGTCATTGTCTCTCATGTTAATCTTTCTTCTTTTCTCTATGAGTAGCCTTATATTCCACTTAAATATATTCTTATTTATTACCCAACCATACCATTGGACTTCCTCTTCTTGAATCATCTCCACATATATATTTATCCTCTCTAACCTTTGATTTATCTCACTCATCTCCTCTTCAATAACTAACCCCTTTTTCTTTGGGTCTTCCTTCTTATTTCTCTCATTGTGATACTCTAACATAGATAAGCCCTTACTCACCTTTGACTTCTCTTCCTTCATCTTCTCACAAGTAAGTATTTTTCACCTTGCTTTGGTGTCTCAGCCTAAGTTCTCTCCTTTACTTGGTCTATTAACACTCTTGTACAAGTCTTTTTCACCTTAGAACTACAAATCTCTTCTTGGAGTCTTTTTCTCTTGAGATTTTGATAGCTCTCTTGTTATGGCTATTTTTCTACCACAAAATCTTACCTTTTTCTACCTCTCTAACTTATTATTGTAACTTAAATTCATATATTCTCAAATAGAAACCTTTAATAATCTCAAATAGTAATCTATCATATTCAAAATCATGAATTATTACAAGAGATTAACTACTCTAATACCTATTGATGTAGATCTGATTCTTAAAACCTCCTCATTCATTACCTAAATTTGATATCTACCTTGAATTCCTTTAATCATATCTGACTTTGCTTTCTAGATACAGGTATTTTGCTTCTCTTCTTTAACTCCTTGATCAATCTTTCTTTCACTAGGCCCCTAAGCCCCTTAGAAAACATAGTCTTCCTCTCTCTTATTATAACTACCCCCCTCCATCATCCTTTGAATTGTCTCCTCCTTGTCATCATCATCATCATCATAATCATCATTTAATACACATATTTCATTACTTCACTCTTTTTTTATGGTTCAAACTTGTCATTCTCACATATAAATTCATAGTCATAAATGTCTAAAACATTATCCCATGGTTATTTACCTCTATCCATGATTTATATGGACATTAACCTACCTATTTTCACTCCCATACCCATCCAAACATAATACTTCATCTCCAGGTTTGCACTCTCAACCAATATTCACTTTCCTATTTTAAGGTGTAGTCCTTATATCCCTATTTTAGGGTAAATATAACATTTGGGAGTAATATAAAAATATTCAAATAAAATTTAATACACTTTTGGATACCATTTATCTTATTTCAGCTTCATACAAAGTTTTATCTCACAAATCTTAATGGAGACCACCTAATTAGGTATTTTTAGGGCTAGTCTAATGTCACCGACCTATGGATCATAATGTACAGTTAGCTATAAACTTGAAACCTCAAAAATATTCTAGAGATAGTATAAACACATAAGTTTACCAATTTTCATGTAATTTGACTATTGGAAACTCCAGATATACAAGTTATAAATCTATAACCCTAGTTTAGTTCTTAATAGGCCTATGTAAGGCCAAGAGAAAACAAAATTGGTGAGAATGAGTGTAAGACAATTAAAAAACTACTAAAACTTAAATAACATCTACCATAACTTTTTCACCTACCCCAATAGTTATTAGTCTTGGAATAATCACCAAAAATCTTTAATATGCAAGATTTTAGAATTCTAAGTCTCTTTCAAGGATCTATTTTTGCATTATGTAACTTGATTTTAAGAAGGACTATAATTAACTATCCACTACACATCAATCCCATTTATGGTGAAAAAATACTCAAATATGTTACTAACATATTCACCTTTATTAACAATTCAAATAACCTTGATAGATTTCTTAGATTGTTTCTCAACAAGTGCCTTGAAGTCTTGAAAATATTCAAACACTTCAAAATTTTGTCTAAAGAAGAAAACCCTTGTGTATCTTTATAATTTTAAATGAAATTGATAATGTAATTATCATTTATAAAATATATATTAGGAAGAGGTAAAACTAAATCACTATGTACTAACTCCAATTCTTGTGAATGCCTCCAAGCTTTTCCTTTGTCAAAATTTTGTTCAATATGTTTGCCAAGGGAGTAACCCTCATAAAGACCTTTAGATTAATGGAATCAAGGCAAGCCTACGACCATGTGATTTTTTTTGAATTTTTATAGGTATTGGTATTTGAGGTGGCCAAACCACTCATGACAAAGTTTGTTAACTCTATCTGAATGAGTTAGAAATGTAGATGAAGAATAATTATTTGAAAAATGTGAGAATGTATATAACATAGCTTGGTGATCTACCCTACCAACTTATAATATAGAATAATTATTCAACTCTCTAATTTTGACTAAACTTGGTAAAAAAATATAACCTCATATCATTACTAATGTGAATGATTTGGAATGTTGATAGGAGATTAATTGAAAGTGATGGAAAACTTAGAACATTATTGAGTGTTCCTCCATCCATTTAAATAAACCCTCTCCCTAAAACTAGTACATAAGTGTCATGACCTAAAATGATAGGAGACATGTTGTAAATCTCTAAGGATAACACTCAACTTTTGAAGAGCCCATGTGGTGGGAAGCACCTGAGTTAACAAATCATGAAAATGTTGGAACTAGAAATGTTAAGAGCCCTACCCTTTTCTTTTTATTTACATTTGCCTTTTACCCTAGAAAAATCTTTAGTTGGTGAATTGAGATTGATGTACTCAAAAAAACCTATCTTATTTTTATTTATAAGATTAGTCAGGTGATAAATTTATTTCTTGATGCACTTGTGTTCATAATTCCAATTTTTATTACAATAGGCACACTTAAACTTCTCTTGCTTGGGTTTGTTATTAGAAGAGGATGTTTCAATGGTTGTTTTGGTTGAGGTTGATTATTTATTATTATCTTTATCCTTATTATTATTATCCATGTTTAAAGTCTTTTTTTCCCATTCCCAAAATTAGGGCTTGAGATTTAGTGGACTTTAATGTGATCATCTGTATTAACTTGTCTTGTTCTTGAGTCAAATTAGAAACAAAGGAATCTAAAGAGGGAATTTTCCATGTAGTGCCTAGAGAAATTTTAATGGCATGTAAAGTAGAGACAAAGATTGAATAGTCATGACCTAGATTAGAGAGTTTATAAATGATAAGTTGGTCATATTATTTATTTATCTCAAATTCTTTCAAGTATAATATTAAGGAATGAACTTAGTGAAGAAATCTTGAAGGGTGTCAAACTTGCTAATAATTAAGAAAATGATTTCATTCTCAAGTTCATGACCTCTTATCACATCTTGATACCCAAATAGCTTTCCCATAATGGTATATACATAATTGGGTGATTTAACAAGCTCTAAGTGAATAGGATATTATGTAATACATAAAGACATAATAGCCCATAGGCTTCATTACTATGGTTATACCACTTAACTTCATCTACATCTATGTTATGTTTAGTTTCATCACTCATGGTTAGCATATACAAAACCTTAATCCTTAGAATTATTACCATCTTTATTTTCATTTTTTTATAGTTAAAAGGAGTTAGTGGGTTGATTAAACTAAAATCCATTTTAGTGTTGAGTCGATTTGTAGTAGTAGTAAAAGTTGTAGCTTTTGCAAAATTGAAAGTGCAAAAAAAAAAAAAGAATATAACATAGATAGATTATACCCCATGAATTATTAGTAGAAAATACCCCCCTAATTTTTGTAAATGCATGCTAAAAAAATTTCAAAATCAATCGAAAGTGCATCTTAAGTAATATGTGCAAGTTAGAAAAGATGTAATTTTGAAAAACAAGGAGAAGAAGTTGGGTTGTACCAAAAATGAATCCAAGTAAAGTACATAGTGTGAGAAAATTATAGAGATAAATTATGTTTTGAATATGAGGGGGTTACAACTGGTCCTCACCCTCTAGTTCTCAATGAGTGAAAATATGAAGGGAGTTACAAAAAAAAAATAATTTCCCATCTTTAAAAAAACTCATAATATATTCTTCTATGTAAAAAAATATTAAAAACTATTTACAATATACTATTTTTTTGAAAAAACAATCCAAAAAATAATAATATAACTCCTTATATTAATCACCTCCAAAACTATTCATGTATACTTATATAATGTCAATATAAAAAGGTTTTACATTTATGTTTACTTTTTAAAAACTTATTAAAAAACATACCATGTAAACTAAACTCTTGCCTCTGTTTTTAAAAAATACAAAATTTTAAATTCATAAAACCATAAATGAGAGTTAAAAAGGTTTTTAAAAGAATAAAGGAAGGGTTTTACCTACTCGTCAATAGGAATATCCAATTGAAAATACTTAGAGTAAGATGATGATGGCCTCAGGAGGGCCATGGATCATAACATATATCAAATTCATCAAATTAGAGAAGACTCCAACCAAAATTCAAAGGTGTTTGGATTTGGAATTCATGGTTTCAATGGATTGACCAATGTAGGGCTACCTTATTAAGATCTTTTTAATCCCTCAATATATAAATGAAGACATGCAACATCCTCCACAATATAGTTTAATGACAAAAAAGCTATTAAAATGACATATCAACCTCTTTGTATTTATTTTGTATCCTTTTGATTTGGAAGGCTAACTAATAGATCCATGAGGAATTTAGACAATGGTTTGGAAATTAGAACCACTCACAACATCTCCATCACAAATCAAAATCAAAGACTCATAAATTAGAATATGAATAGAAGGAAATCATGATAGTGGAGAATTAGAGCAAGGAAGACTCTATACAGTCCACAAATATTTCTATAAATAACTCAGAACACCATGAGATCTAAAGAGGTGTAAAAACAATGGAGCTACTATTACAATTTTTGTATGGTATTGAAAAAGAAATATAGATATTAGTAATAAACACCCTTAAAAATTATCACACAAGATAAATTTAGTGCACACCCAAATAAAGCTAAAGTGATATGAAATCACAAAGTAAGACTATTTCATGAAACCTAAATAGAGAGAAACCAATATTCATTAAGTGAGAAACTCATTAAGTGAGAAACTCATTAAGTGAAGCATATATATATATATATATATATATATATATATATATATATATATATGTATGTATATAGGAGTGCTATGTAAATAATCCATAAATGATGGTCAAAGACCCATGAAATAGACAAGTAACTCCTCCACAAAAGGTGGTTAAAGGAGTTACATCCTAATCTTTTGATCAGACCTATGACACAATAACTCCACCTAAGAAATCATACGCCAAATATAGGAAAACTCCATGTGAGAAAATATAGTATTTCCAAATAAATAAATCTTACAAAATAAATACCTAAACTAACATATATAATTAAATGTATCTTTTTTTTAAATTTGAGAACTAGTATCTCAAATGTATTTCTATTTGGAACATGTAATTCTTATTCCTATAAACTATGCATATGTACCCAAATGCATATGAATATGTGGTCAAGTATATACAGATAAAGTGCATATGTATTACATATGCCCATATAATATATATTTATATGCCAATATTTATCATGTAACTAAGCCATATAATATTTAAATCATTATGAATCATGTGTACCATACCAACTTTGATAATGTAAGTCATGTGTATTATGTCAAAATATGATAATATGAATTATGTGTATTATGGAAAAATATGAAAATATTTAATATGATCAATGCATTCCCCCACTTTGATGTGAGGTATGTGACTTTGAGATTGATCATATCAAAATATATATGTAATTAGGTAAGGTCGATGCTTTGTAGAATTTTATGAATTGGTTTTAGTTATTTATTTTAAATGTTTATTGTATGGATTCGTTTCATTGTATTTTATATTTCACATGAATTGATACCAAGAAGGCAAAAAGAGATAATGTATATTGACATAATTTATCCCTAGATAATATAGAATTTTTTTAAAGGCAATGGTGTATATCTAGAGTCAAATATTGTCCTCATTTTGAAAAATTAGGGCAACATTTTTGTAGTAGAGTATTCACAATTTTTTTACATATTATAGATTTTCATTAATAATAATAATGAAAATTATATGATTTAGGGGAACATGTTACACATGTTCTAACATAAATTATGAGGAGTGATTTTGATACATGATGTTCAAGATACATATAAGGTTCATATGCATTAATTTAGAAATTGGATTAGGTATAGTGCATAGTTTGAAAAGTCAATCATATAAATAGGTTGAGTTTTTATATTTTTTTAACTAATTGGAACACTATTGATTGTGATTTTGACCTCAAAGCTTTTATAATTCCAAGATATTGAGATGTAAAGGCTCACCATTTTGTGGATTTTCATAATTTTTTATAGGTCTAGTAGCCTAAGGACTTGATATGTGTAAAAGTGTTTTTATTTGATTTTTTAGTTTTGAGAATTTTTTTTTTTTTTTTTTTAGTTGTTTTTAGGAATTTAATAGTAATTTAAATACTAACACATGGAGGTCAATACCATCAAGTTTTTTATGGAAACATCCTATGTTCCAATGGTAATAACCCATGAAATAGACCAATTTTGATAATAATGCATGATGATAGTGAATATATCTAGTCAGATATGAATTTAAAAATTTACTAATTTTACTTAGTATTTTCACATTTATTTTTATTTTATTCAATTATAGATGACATTATTTTTTTGTGAATTTTTTCAAAGGGTATTAAATTCTAGAGAGTTTTGATATGGTCATCATATGATACTATGATTGAGCTCGATTTAGATGATGCTAATTGGTAGATTATTGATAGTGTTAGGATTAGAAATGGGGCCCATTTATTTTGAATCTCATATGATGTGCATCTTATTATTGCCTTGCTGTAGAGGTAGAATCTCAATAAGTGAAAATTTGGCTCTCGATATGGGAGATGGTGATTACTTTGGAGGATGCATTTTTAATAATAATATATCTAGTGGTTGGAAGATGGCCCATAGTGTGAGATATGATGGGGTAGATATATGTAATTTATACATAAAGATACATGATTGATCATTCTTATGGTTATGATTATAGATCACATGATTCTACAATGATACTTTGGCATATTATTACTTCAAATGTTCTATGGTTACATAAAATTATATGTTGTTTGCTTACTTTATTTTTTCCATGGATGGTGGTGATATGGCCTTATCCTATCAGACATATGAATTTTTACATGACATTGAGGAGATGGGCATGATATATTCATGGGGGTACACCATGGTAGATCACACACACACACACACACACACACACACACACACACATACATATGTGTGTGTGTGTGTGTGTATATATATATATATATATATACACACACATACATACATACATATATATATATGTATGTATGTATGTGTGTGTGTATATACACACACACAGTATATATATATATATATATATATATATATATATATATATGTATGTGTGTGTGTGTGTGTGTGTGTGTGTGTGTGTGTGTGTGTGTGTGTGTGTGTGTGTGTGTGTGTGTGTGTGTGTATGCACATACATACACACACACACACACACACACACACACACACACACACACACACACACACACACACACACACACACACACACACACACACACACACACACACACACACACACACACACATTTGTATAGGTTCACAATAGAGGATGACACTACAGACCTTGGCATTGTGACTTTACTACATGCATGGACATATAATATACTACTATGATTTAGACTATTGAAGGGCCTCATTATGGTTGGGTACATCAATATATTTTCATAGAACAATTGGTATTATATATAAATCATGGATTGAGTCCAATGGAGTATTGTTTGATCCTTTATAGGCTAAAATTTATTGGCATAGTATGGAGGTATTATTATGGTTGTGGTATGTGGCCAAAGGATGATACAAATTTAAGTCATATTTGCATCAATATGTGGCTCCATGACTAGTTTCTTGGAGTTTTGGAGAGGTTTTACTTTGAGAGGTTACATTAAAGTTTGGTATATAACACAATGGAGCCCCCATATTATATCATGGACAAAAACCATGAGATCACCTCATCCTATACATGACAAACCCAAGTTAATTTTTGTATATATAACACCCTTACCTATAATGTATATGGATCTTCCACTTATAGAAACATATATAGATGACATGGGGTGTAATTCATTATATAATCAGTGGTGGATAAGTGTTCTATGGATTATATTCTTTACCATTGTGGTGAATCTAGTTGGGGTGCTTCTAGCTTAGAGAGAAGGAAATCAATGAGGTATAGGATATGAAGGATCAAGTTAGGATTCCCCTCAACTAGATATGATCAATGTTATATTTATTTTTTAGATTCACTTGAGTAAATATGTATACTTGCATATTTATTTCTGATTTTTTAATTCTTACATATAATTTTCTAATATCTTATGTATTTTTTGTGTTTTTGATGTAGGCAATGAGTAATTGGTTATGATAGTATATATATCTATTTACACTTTGACATGGGATATACCTTTTGAAATAGTAAGGATTAAAATAGTCGAGAGGTTATACCACATTAAAAGTGTACACACACACCATTTTTACCATGTTTCTATTATTTCTATTATTTTTACCATAGTTTCTAGTGAGTGAGATGATCTGAGGTAGAAAAAGATAGACAACTAGTAACCATACCTAAGAGTGATATATCAATGGATATATTAGATCACTAAAGTGATCTATAGGCATAAAACATCCATAATATGGTGGATTTAAGTTTTTTATAGGATCCCATAAGGTGCTATAGGTTTAAGTCATGTGAGTGTAGAGGATATAATAAAGCATATATTTATAGGACTAGTATATGTAGTGATAGTTATTATTCATATGTCAAGAGATTTTTCCCTAATTATTTATTGACTCTTATTGTATTATAAACATATTTATTGATTATATATGATGATTTTTACTATTATTTTCCCATATGGTTTCAATTTTCACATTTAATTTTTGTCCATTTGATATTTCTTGTTTATAATGGTTAATTTTAATTATCTTATTTTAATTTTATTTATGTATTATCTGGATTAGATGTGGTCAATAAAGTAATTTCATATTTAATGATATTGATTGATAGTAATATATTTTATATTTGATACTCAATATTTATTTGCCCATCCACTAGGTAATAAGAATTTATTGGAATATTATGAAGCTAATTAATTATCCTTTTGTGGAGAAAATTAAATGAATTTCTTTTTCTTTTTAATTGTTATGAGATACAACTAACTTTAATTTTCATTTTATCTATAGATTTTTGATTCAATTCTGGTGTCCATAGTTATTTGTGAGGATGTTTAATTATGCCCACATTATTGTGTCTTATTATTTACAACTTTACCTTCTCAGAGCTCAAATGACCATTGGTTCCATAATGGTAATATCCTAGTTAGATAACTAGAAGAATATCTTCTTCTAGAAACATCATCTATAGAATTCATATTGACCATTGATTCCATTGAAATAATGTCTTGGGATGTTGTGGTCTTTTTCAAATGAGTTGTAAAATAAGATGGAGAAGATGACCTTGTTTATCGAGTATCAAATTTTCCAAATATAATAAACCCTCTATCTATAAGTTATTTAATATATTTTTTTTAATGCATAGAAATCATTATCTGAATTCCCATTAGAATCATGATAAATTAAAAATGATTTTTCACTAATTTTATTAAGACAATAAGGAGGATGATAATAATTAAGAGGTAAACTGATTATCCTTTTTATCTAATAATGTATGTAGATTATCTTATGATTGATATCTAAAACTCTCAAATTTGAGTGGTTTCCACTTATTAAAAGTAGGTTTATTCACTTTGGGAACTTATTTGTAAATTGATTCTTTCCATTTTTTCATGACCTTGACTGGACTTTCTTTGATTGGAATATTTCCCTTATGATTTGGAGTAATTTCCTTAACTTCCTTGTGTGGAAGTTTAATTTTAAATTTATGTCTTCATATACCTTTTTTATATTTGGATTAAGGTGTTTAACTTAATCTAATTAACATAGAACTTTGAAATATAATTTAGATTATAATAAATGGATTTCAAGCATATATCTAAATGTAAAATATTGAGATTTATTCCTTTGATTTGATAAGTGGCATATTTTAAATATAGTAAGTAATAAAAATATATTAATACTTAGATTTTATGGTTGACTATATGATTGTGATTGTAATTTGAAGTGGGAATCATGATACAATATGCATGTAATTCATTTCATTTTGGAACTGATTCCTTTTCTACCTTGGGTCACCTCCATAGGGTTGGATTAGTATCATCAATACTAACCAATAATGAAATAGGGAACAATGGTTATATGATCACCTATGTGTGTCTCTACTTACTATTTATTGGTGATCCCAAACCTTGATGATGCACACAACTCCAAAAACTAGTCTCACTTACCTTGAATCCCCATATGCACTTGTAAGGGATAAAAACATGAAAAAATGGGGAAAGTGTAATGGTCTGAGCTAACATGATCATCCTCATTTGATGATTAATATTTACCTATGTATTTAATACTCTAAGGATGGAAATAAATCACATGTAATTATCCAACCTAGTGTGATTGTGAAATTGTTCTCCTTCACTATATGTATGTAGCTAATTATTAAACCTTGATACTTGAAAATTCTTGATTTTAATTAGGTTTAGTGTACTTAAAACTTGGCTTCTGATTTCTTATAGTAATATGTTTATAATTTGGGAGGAGTATGGTAAATTTTATTAATGTGAAATAGTGTATAAATGTATATAAGTGAAGTTTCAAGTCCTTTTTCAATGAGATCTTAATTTTTTTATATATGTATTCAATTGAATAATTTCTCATGCCAAAATCATGTTAAGATAATAAATTGGCCATAAGGATAGGTTTTATTTTAGAAAATATATGTTGTTAGAAGTAGGTCAGTACCAACCACATTAGGTTAGTATTGACTGGTGGTACCAATTAGACATGGTGGCGTGGACCTATGTAGAGGAAAATTAAACTAAGAGTCTAGAGATGTTTTTGTAGGATATTAATAGGTTTGAAATATAAAGAGATATTCCTATAGGTGTGTAATTTCATAGTGGAAGATTTGAATCATAAAATAACATGAAAGTGTGAGATAATAAAAAATAAGAACCTTATTTAGTGTTCAAGTCATGCATGGTAAATGTTAGTAAGTCTTATCATTTTAAAGAACCAAAGACAATATTTTTGTATCTACAAATTCTCCCATTTTATTCTAGTAAAGGAATTATTAAAGTAAAAGGATAAAATATACCTAGGTGTGTACAAAACACTTTTTATTTGGTATGAATCTCTAATTATGTAGGTCACTCAATAGAAAACCCTATAATCATTTCATATTCAATGCCCATATATTTAATATTTTAAATTCAAACTAAAATTCTAAAACAATATGGGTTAGTGTACACCTGTGTGTTGGTAAAAACCATGTTTCCCTTGAAATTTTTTGGGATATGATGATTCTCTATTTAAGCATTGAATAAACATGTTCTTATTTTATGTAACACATTAAAAGTTGGGTTATTCATGCCCTAAAATTGTGTAATTATGCATGATATTAGATTGGGGATTTGTGTATCCTAACCCTCATGAATGTGGGTATAAGTACACAATGTGATAATCTAAATAACTAAACAAATAAAATAGAGAACCATATGGCTAGTTTTTCTAAAATAAGATGAATCAAAAATTTCAAATGGATTATATAGTCAATTGCATATTTCACCTAATTTTGATCAATTTCACTCCATATAAATAAATATTGTTATCGAAAGGGGGAAAAAAATCATGTCCCCATCATGTACGCAAGTTTGATTGTGTAGTTATGATAAATGTAGATTACAATACATGATCTAAAGAGAATTAATAATGTTCATACCCCCATCATGACTAAAAACATGATAATTTTTAAGAGGAATGATAATCATTCTTCATTCAAATGTAAATTGTATTGTTGTGTATGTGTGTATGAGAGAGTATCATGCCCAAGAATTAGTGCCAACTAATATAGGATATTGTAAATTTATATGTTAAATTTGAGACCCTATATGTCAAAATGTATATGTATATATATTTTTCTTAATTTTATTCCTGTAAACTATGTGCATATACCCATGCATATGCACCTAACTATGTATGAATCTATAATGTGATCTCATATCCATGGAATATGTCCCTTTAATCTATATCAATTTTCTAGTACCTATCATGTATTTAACCCTATGATATTTAAATTACTCTAAATCTTCTAAAATTAATACTATGATTTGATGTTATACTCATGGAAGATTATGTCTCTATGACAAGCCCACTTTAAAGTCCCCATTTTGAGATGAGGGATGTATCTTGTAAGTCACTCATATTAAAATAATATTTGATTTTATAATTCCATGTATAAATATATAATCATGCAATATGATTTGATCATGTGGAGAGTGTGTCATCATAATAATTTATGCGTCAATAAAGGTATGAATGTAACCTATGTAAAGTATGACATGTAAGTGTCATGTATAGATAGATGTATCAATGAAGAACACAATATTAGGATCACTAATTAAGACTACATAATAAAGTTTCATGATATTGATCATGTCACCACTTGATGTTAGCAAGATTAACAAGTGCGAGTGTTGGTGTCACACATAAAGCTAAGGGCCACATATAATTGACATAAAAATGTCTCAAAAAATAAGTCCAAGGACCACATGAATGGGACATAACATTTTTTAAAATAATGGACATCAAGGATGTCACATTAAATAAGTCCCAAAGGCCACACACAATATTCAAACATAAATTAGCCTATTATGCAAAAGAGTAAAAGCATCAATGGATCAAAAAATAAGGAAGTAGTCTACACCATCTATATATTAATGTCACATAATAGTATAATGGCATATATATGCATCATTATGTAAGATATGAGTAACTAAAAAGGAATTTTTAAGTGATATATTTATATCAACATGGTACAGAGGTCATGGAAACAATTAAATTGAAACAATGAAAACTATGGAACATGATTCCGTTAGTATCGACATGGCCACTAGGTATAGGAAGGTCTAAAATATATATGTCCATGTGTAACCTATATTCATTTAATATCACTCACATACATTGAAATTATTTATTATATGGAAATAATATTTCATCTACTAAGCATGTGATAAATAACATATGTAAATAGTGTAATCTAGCAATCATGTCATGTTTAAATCATGGTTTTAGATTTTTTAAATATTTAAATGTTTTTATATTTTATAATTATTTGAATTTTTTATATTTAATAAAATAAATTTGGTCTCATGTGTCTAAAATAAGGTCATATTTTTAAAGATTTATATTTACATATTATGACTTTTCCTTAAGATTATGTATTTGCATTGCTTATTCTTCTTCTAGTTTTGATTGTTCAAATTTTATATTTTTTGTCATCTCTAAAGATTATTCTATATTATGGTAAGTATAAATATCATATCAAATCATGATTATTCTTCTTTCATGTCAGAAAGAGAGATGTTTATTTATTAAATTTATTGCATCTTGCATTTATTATAACCATTTTTATCTCAATGTGAAGGTTAATCTATATTTAGGAGGCATGACCCATACACATGTAAATTGTGATCCTATATTGATTTATATTTCATGGAAACCATTTAATTTAAAATGTATAAAAAACATAATATATTTTCCTTCATGATCATTTCTAGTAACATAAGTCATAATCGATAGTTGATACTATCAATACTTGATCAAATAGGCCTGAAACCTTTTGCATAATCATCTATATTTTTTAATCAATAGAGCCAAAATATGCACATAGTTTGATAATGTAATCACCTTAAAATGGTAATTGGATGCTAAGAGTGTCATTTTAGTTAACCTATTCCTAACTTAATCCTAGACCTATCCTAGATCTTTAAACACACTTTTATAATCATTATTCAAACCATACACACATGCAGTCAGATAAAACACAATCCCAAGACTATATTCATATATCCCAACCCAAATTGGTAAATAGTCTTCTAATTAGAAATTAATTCCACATTTGGGATACCACAACCACATGGTGATAATGTCCCCAACAATGTGCTACTATCCTTAACCCTAAATATTCCCAATAGATGCTTTTTTAAGCTTGTGTCCCTCTTAAGGTTGGCCTAAGCACATTTTATTATCTACACAATCTACATAACTCTATAAATATAATTCTAATTTAACTTTATTCACTAGATGGAAAATAGATGCAAAAGCACATTCAAATCAAAGACAAGTTGAGCAAAATTAAGGTATTTGATCCATGTTCTACCTTAATTCTACATACTACCATCTACAATATCCCTAAACCTAATTTTCAAAGATTTCATAGATCATTCACATTCAAGGCATCCAATTCCACTCTCATTATATTATTCACTTATACTTTCATCAAGCATTAGGTGGGAGAACTACATCAAGCTTGATCCCTCTTTAGAGTATTTTTATGTAGGAAACTCTC